>AWOL01S0031537.1:178225-272594 GCA_000715115.1 Nicotiana otophora
ATGCAAAAAAAAAAAAAAAAAAAAAAAAAAAATCCTAGAACTAAATAACAAATCACAAGTACTCATTATAATACAAATAGCTAGAATAGAGTCTTCAAAATAATATTTAAACAGGAGGGATACAAAAAGAAATATTAAAATAAAAAATTAACTTGAAAAGAATAAATAAAAATGCAAGAGCTAATACTACGAATTTAAATAAAAAATAAATTAATCTCTCTCCTCTCTCTAGGCGATTCAATGGATTTTTGAGAAGCCATGGCTGCTGCGATCTCTCCCCAGTCATTGACTGTAGGAGAACAGATCCAAAATGTTAATGAACCAAGACAAAACATAAATATTCATCAATCTTACGCTGTGCAAGTTCGTCCAAACAAATCAGCCGCGAGTTATACCAAAGTTTCTGCTCAAACATGTCAAAATATAAGTCTACTGCCAGTTAGAATTGATCATGGAGAACCAACCATCGAATTCACCATGGAGGATTTTAACGAGTTCACCATCGAAGAAGGGCTGCACCAAGCAGTCATCGTCAAGTTTTCATATGGAAAGCCAGAGTTGCACGAGTTTAGAAAGACTTTTCCGAAACAATTCGAGGTAAAAGGATTTTGTAATATTGGGCAGCTTGAATTTCGACATATATTAATAAGGTTTGATTTATATGATGACTATGTTTACTTCGTTTCAAGATCTAATGGATATGTTAAATCCAAAGGAGATGAATGTTTTTTCAGAACGTTCCCATGGACGTTTGGGTTCAATCCTAGACAAGAAACATCGAAGTCAGATGTGTGGATCTCTTTCCCAGATCTGCCGCCCAATTGTTTTTCAAAAGAGTCGTTAATGTCAATTGCTTCAGCAGTAGGGAAACCTCTTGCTCTGGACAAGGCGACAAAAAATCGCACTAGGCCAAGTGCTGCGAGAGTTAATGTTTTATTAGACCTTTTGGACAAACATCCTAAGAAAGTTAAGATTCATATCGTTGATAAAGTTTATGGAAAATCTGTGGAGTTTCATCAACATGTGGTCTATGATAATCTCCCAAATTATTGTACCTGCTGTAAGCATCAAGGACAAGATGAATATTCATGTCGATCGATGCAGGGGAGAAACAGGGAAGTCAACAAAATGAATGCAAGGCAACTTGGTATGACTAGTGTGGGTGGAGCTACGTAATGTCGAGTAGTTAAAAGGTGAGGCTAGGCAGTTGTTGAATGTTAAACGAGATGCAAATAAAGTACAAGAAACAACAAATATTGAGGTGCATCCAGCTATGAAACCAACAGGTGATACCAGTAGAGAAGATCAGATGTCATCTTGATACAGATCGTGACGCTACTGTAGTAACTATTAATCGAGCTTTAGACAGTATTAGCACAACATTGGAGCCACATTTGGGGAAGCATAACATTGTTCAGTTTGATGGGGAGAAGGAGGAGGAACTAGCTGGGCAGGTGGTTAACAATCCAGGAAAATCTGGTAATGTTTCCTTAATGATAGGTGCACGACCTGTCGCAGCTGATAGTCTACAAACAGCTGCTTTAGATACTGTTGTTATTAGTGGATATGGTGTTAAAGGGGCTGGGCAACTTTCTAATGGCCAAGGGCAGAAAATGGATCAACAGAGTTTATAAGCAGGAATTAAAATTACAGTTGCTAATAGGGAAGGACATGCTCATAATTCATTAGTTGATCAAGTTGAAAATCATGCAGCCCTCGTAACTTCTGCTGTGCAAGCTGGGCAGGTGATTTCTGAAGGCAAAACTGGACAGCTTTTTGATGGCGAGTCGGTTACAGTGGAGACACCAGCTATTCAAAAAGCAGATGTCCAAGCAATTCGAAAATCAAATAGTAGGGACTGGATAGTGGTTAATCGATCTCTAAACAAGCAGAATCCCCCTAAAAATAATGCACAAGTTAGTAAACACAGACTAATG
This sequence comes from Nicotiana otophora, assembly GCA_000715115.1. Classification (NCBI taxonomy): domain Eukaryota; kingdom Viridiplantae; phylum Streptophyta; class Magnoliopsida; order Solanales; family Solanaceae; genus Nicotiana; species Nicotiana otophora. Next base: position 180,163 of record AWOL01S0031537.1, read on the forward strand.
CATCAAAGAATGTTAGTGTATCTAACTCCTTTGATGTATTTCTGAATGATCCAGTGTTGGGTGATGTTGAGAAGAATCTACAGTAGGTTGATCATGACTTACACTCATCATCTAGGATTTCTAAGTCTGCAGGCACTAGGAAGCAGTCCCCCAGGTCGGCGGCTAAATCTCTTAATCCTAAGGGCACCTATTTTCAATCCCAATGACCAAGGAAAGACAGATAGAATACACAAGGAGTCAACTGCACAATGGGTAAATAGAATTTTTGGACAAGGAGGAGCTACCAATTTGGTTAAAACTAACCAGTCATGTCACGAAATTCCATCTCACACAGGTGCACTGAGCAAAGAGGCTGATAGGGTTCTGCTGACAAGTGGAAAACTATGGTGTGACCAGGTAGAGGAAGAATTTGAGGAAGGAGAAATAGGACCTGAAAGTGAAGAAGAAGGTCCTATTGATGATCATGATCAAGATCCTATTAAGCATCAAGATCAAGACGATGAAAAACTTAATACTAATGAAGTACAAGAGGAGCAGCAGAATAACAAGGGAGATGCTACTGATAAGATCTATATAGAAGCTAATGCGGTAGGTAAAATGAGGCAGGAGAAGGATCAACATATAGAAGCTTTAGGAAATATAACACAAGCTATAGCGACCACTAATAATTCAACTAGGAAATCTGGTGCTAAGGAAGGAAATAAAGCTACATCTACTGAGGCACAGGGGGTTCTTAATGCAGACACCACTATGACAACTGGTATTACACAGAACGATAGGTATATATATGTCCAAGAAAAATGTGAAGTAGGATTGATGGAGAAACCACATGATGATAGTGGCAATGCGAAACTCAGCAACGCACAAACAAGTATCTCTATGAAGGAGAAGACTGGTACTAGTTTGATCCCTAAACCTGTAAAATCTCAACTGGTGAAACAAGTTGAGCATGCTAAGTATGATGGAGACAGGGAAATTGGTGGGAAAGACATGGATGAGGAGTCTACTGCACAAAACTTCCTTAATGTAGCTAGGCAAGGTGATATATCCCCAAGGCAAATTGAAAAAGGGAAGTCAACAGGGAAAGGTCGAAAGAAGCAACAAAAGGAGAGTAACAACATCCACCAGCTGGAGTACAAACAAGAGGAACTACCTCCAAATTAAATTTACTGCCATGAATGCACTTATTTAGAATGTAAGATCGGTTAACACCAAGGGGGCCTTTGAAAGGACCATAACAATGAATAGACAACATCACTTTAAGCTTATTGGATTAATGGAGCCCATGCAACCTGGCAAAAAATTAGAAAAGTACAGAAGGAAAATAGGCTTTGATAAAGCCATCAGCAACATATCCAACAAGATCTGGGCTTTTTTGATGAAGTATATGAGGTTACGATATTGATTGATACGGAACAACAGCTTACTGTAAAGCTATTTGACATAGAGAACAACTTAGATTTCATATCACCTTAGTGTATGCAAAATGCGATGCAATTGAAAGAATTGAAATTTGGTATTCTTTGTATGCACTTGCAAGTTAAATGTCTCTTCCTTGGCTTCTGGGAGGGGATTTCAACGTTATTTGGGATGAGGAGGAAAAGTTTGGAGGGCTCCCTGTACACATGAATGAAGTTCTTGATTTCAGACATTATGTAAATACTTGTAACCTATTTGATCTTGGCTTTAAAGGGAGTATCTACAATTGGTGGAATGGTAGAGCTGAAAATGACTACATTTTTAAACGTTTGGATAGATGTTTAGCCAATGTAGAGTTTCAACAGTTGTTTGCAGATTTTGAGATAACACATCCTTCAAAGATTGGTTCAGATCACAGCCCGATACTTTTGAGTGTCACTGCCTCGAAACCTCCAATTAAGAAATCATTTGGATTTCTTAATTTATGGAATAAATATGCTACGTTCAAAGATATTATTAAAGAAAACTGGAATGCTGATTTTCATGCCAACCCGTTCACTCTCTTTAATCACAAGCTAAAAAAGTTGAAAAAGGCCCTCTCAATCCGGAGCAAGGCTACATATGGAGACTTTTTTCAAAATATTGCTAGTTTGGAGGAGATTGTTCTTGTTCATGATGCACAATTTAAATTGCATCCTTCTCAACAAAATATAGAGCGGTTTCATAAAGTTCAAGCTGAATTCATAAGATACTTAGCTCTAGAAGAGGAATTTTGGAAACAGAAGTAGGGCATGACATGGTATAAAGATGGAGACAGGAACACAAAGTTTTTTCACGCACAAGTCAATGAAAGAAGAAAAAGGTTAGAATTGAAAAGAATACAGAATAGCGAGGGGAACTGGATTGAAGATAATGAGGCCATGGCTGAAGAAGGTGTGAAATTATTTCATACACAATTTCATGAGGACAAGGTTCCTGAAGCATTTGGTATACTTGATCATGTACAACACATTGTTAGCAATGAACAAAATGAAGAACTTATGAAGCGGCCTACAAAAGATGAAGTGCAAGGTGCTGTGTTTGGTCTTATTGATGAGAGTGCAGGAGGACCTGATGGCTTCACTGGCTGCTTCTTCCAAACGTGCTGGGATATCATCAGAGACGATGTTTATGACATGATCAGAGTATTCTTAAATGGGCATGACTTACCAAAGTTTGTGACTCACACAAATTTGGTTTAATTACCGAAGAAGAAGGAGATCACTACTTATTCTGATATGAGGCCTATTAGCCTTAGCAATTTCATTAACAAAGTCTTCTCTAGAGGTATCCATGAAAGACTTGCAGACTTCCTTCCTAATTTGATATCATACGAGCATGCAGGTTTTGTCAAGGGGAGAGGTATTGCTGAAAATGTATTGCTAACACAAGAGATTATCACGGATATTAGACTAAGGACTAAGGCAGGCCCTAATGTAGTACTCAAGTTAGACATGACAAAAGCTTATGATCGATTATCTTGGATTTTTATAACTAAGGTATTGAGGAAGATGGGGTTTGGAGAAAGATTTATTGGCTTAGTGTTTGGCATTATCGCAAACAATCGGTACTCGGTGTTGATAAATGAATAGCCTTATGGTTTTTTCAAGTCAACAAGAGGAGTGAAGCAAGGTGATCCACTATATCCTACACTTTTTATTTTGGCAGTTGAAGCATTATTAAGAGGTTTGAATGCATTGCATTTGAACTTGTACTTCTGTGGGTTTGGATTGCCTAAGTGGAGTCCTAAAATCAACCATCTTGCATATGCTGACGACACTATCATTTTCTTCTCCTCTTATGCTATTTCATTGCAATTGGTTATGGAAGTGTTATCTGCCTATGAATCTGCTTCTGGTCAATTAATTAATAAGTCCAAATCTACGGTATACATACATCATTCGACTCCTCTGGAGGTGGTGAACAAGGTTCAGAGAATAACTGGCATCAGCAGGCAAGATTTTCCATTTACTTACCTTGGTTGTCCTATATTGTATACTAGAAGAAAAATGGATCATTATCAAGGACATATCACCAAAGTCATGAATAAGATACAATCTTGGAAAGGTAAGCTGCCATCAATTGGAGGTAGAGGTATGCTTATTTCTCATGTCTTGCAAAGTATGCCAATCCATCTACTTTCAGTAGTCAATCCTCCTCCCAATGTCATAGAACAACTTCATAAGATGTTTGCTCATTTTGTTTGAAGTAGTGATGTGGGTGCAAAGAGTAGACATTGGACATCTTGGGACAAATTATGTCTACCTTGTGAAGAGGGAGGGGTTGGTTTTAGATCTCTTCATGATGTCTCCAAACCTTTATTTTGTAAGTTATGGTAGAATTTTAGAACAAAACCTAGCGTGAGGAGCTCATTCATGAGTCAAAAGTGTTACAAAAAGCTCAATCCAATTATTGTTCCTTGGCGTAATGGATCACATGTGTGGAGAATGATGCTAGAATGTAGAGATCTTATTGAACATCAAATTGTTTGGCATCCAAACTTGGGATCTTCTCTCTTTTGGTATGAAAACTAGACAGGTCTTGGAGCATTATATTTCATCACACCTCCAGTTTTTGTCATTGACGATTATGTTAACAATGTTCATGATGTTGTTCAAAATGGTGCATGTGATGTGGACAAATTAATGGCAATCTTGCCCGAGGAATATTCTGTACATATGTTGGAGAATATTAAACCTCTAGTTGCCCTTGATGTCTTAGATGAACCATATTGGAGTTTAGAGACTAGAGGGGAATTCAGTGTGAGGACTGCTTGGGAGTACTTGAAGAGAAGGAATGAACTAGCGACAACTTACAGTAAAATGTGGGTAAAGGGATTTCCTTTTAAAATTTCTTTCTTATTGTGGAAGGTTTGGAAAGCAAAGCTGCCTTTAGATGATTGAATGAGACGACTGGGATATTTCATGCCATCGAAATGTTGGTGTTGTGCTCAACCAGGCCAGGAATCATTAACTTACTTGTTCTTTAAATCATTTGCAGCTAATATAGTATGGACCTATTTCTTAACTAATGCAGGAACTAGCATGGAAGGTTTTGACTTTGTACCACGAGATTGTGAAATGCTGGACAATCAAGGTTGTGCCAAGGCTTCAGCCATTTCTCCAAGCATTGCCTGCTATCATTGTATGGGAACTTTGGAAGAGACAAAACACCTACAAACATGGAGAGGGGGTAACAATTAGCAGGGTGGTTTACCAGGTATCTACTACGCTGCAAGCTCTTATTAAAGTACGAAAGCCTAGCCTACAAAATATGACCCATAAATGGCCAGACTTACTTCAAATGTTGGAACACTACACTCCATCTTTGAAGGTGATAAAAGTAATATGGGATCTACCAACACCTGGATAGATAAAAGGGAATACAGATGGAGCTTCTAGGGGAAATCCAGGAAGAAGTTCGATAGGCTATGTATTGAGAGATGAGGAAGGTGATGCAATCTATGCAAGAGGTAAGGAGATACAAGACACTACAAATAATGAAGCTGAGGCAGTAGCTATTTTGGAGGCTTTAAGATACTGTGTAGATCATCACTACACTCATGTTATGGTGCAAACAAATTTCTTTCTCATGAAGAAGGTGTTGGAGGGAGCATGGATATCCCCTTGGATTGTTGCTGGGCATGTGGAAGAGATCAAAAATATGATGGAGGAGTGTAAATTAGCATCTTACATATCTTCAGGGAGGGCAACAGTTTAACAGATCACTTAGCTAATTATGCTCTTGATATGGGTGATATTGATGCTGATAGTTTTGCATAGCTGAATACAAATGGTCGAAGGATAGGGAACACAGATAAGCTACAATGTCCATACTTGAGGGTGAAACCTGCTCGAACATAGATATGAATATGAATAATGGGTGGAGAAGAGGAATATATTGGCAATACATTGTACAAATCATCTGGGAGGAGAGTATAGTACTCTGTTTCTTTAACTAACATCTTTCACTTTTTTGCAGCTGACGTTAATGTGGCCATGCTCTTTTCCTTAATTAGTCATCAATGTGTGGTATTAGCACCTGATGCTCATTCCATTAAAGGTGAGGCAAGGATAGGCACAAGCATTGAACTGGAGGATTTTGATGGAATGCTGGGTTTGGGCAACAAGAAACTGGACTGTTTATGCAGTCTTGTTGCGTTGAATCTCAATCAACGCCATAGCGTTGCTGTCACACGACATACAGTACGGTGGGATGCACTAGCAAAATGGAATACCATAAGGAAATATAGCATCACCATACTACCACGACTAGATATGGGCCCTTTGTACCTAATAGGGGAGAACTACCAGCTATATCAGCAAATGGGAACAACACTCCATTTAGTACCTACTGGGACATTAAGCCTACAACCAAGGAGCAACGTCATTTGGATGACAACATCGACATGCAGCAGGAATGTCATGCAAAAATAGATAGGAACGTGTGACTAAGTGATGCAATGGTTGCTAATACATGAGTGTACTGTGTATATACAACATGGAGGACATATTCATAGAGGTTCCTGGAGCTTCTTAATACTACAATTGTGGCTACTGCTGGAACAACAACGACCTTCCACTAAGCAAGGACAACTGATTTGTGCGGCTGGGAAATCTATGCATCCAATGCATTCACAGGGATAGTTTTTGTTGAAATGGAATTACCATAATATTAGATCAATTTGTCAGTCGATTACTAGTTCAAATTGTACAACCATTGTTGAGTATCAATTGCTCAACTTTGGTATTAGGGGCTATGTAATCACCAAACGTTATTCTCTACTCTTTGTAAGACGTTACACAATTTTATTTGTTTTTTTATTTAGATATATATATATAAAAACTAGCCCTAGGCACTTGCTTAGTGGATTTCTAAAAAAATAAAAATGCAAAGAACTAAACCCCAACCATTCTACGTGTTCCTAGAGAGAGAAGCTCTGGCGATTTTGGGTAATTCTTAGGCGACTATTGAGAGAAGCTTCTCCCCTGGCTAGACTCTAATGGAGGTTGGTCAGTCATCTTCCATCCCTAAACAGCCTTCACAAACATCTACAATCCCTACTTCAATCCCTAACTATAAAAAAACTCCTACAACCCCAAGCATTAAATGCCCCCATGCATGTAACAACTGTAAACCTAAAGCCCGTCGAGTATTTACATGGTGAACCTATGGTGCGATGGAAGAAAATAGAAGTTAAACAATCAATTGTTCAGCAAGGATTACATCTCACAGTTCTGGGCAAGTTCTCATATGGCAAACCAGTGATACACGAGTTGAGGAAAGTTATCCCAATTAAATATGAATTATAAAGCCAATGTTCAATAGATTTGATCGAGGATACACATGTTCTTATCAAGCTATCATTAATAGAGGACTACATTCACTTGTTGTCAAAGCCAGCTTTTTACTTGAAGGCCCAAGGTGATCTTTGGCAGATGAGGTGCACTAAATGGAGCCCATGGTGGAAACCTGACGAGGAAACTCCAATTGCAATTGCTTGGATATCATTTCTGGATCTTCCTCCTATTTTTTTGGTAAGGACTTTATGTTCTCATTAGCTAATGCAGTTGGTAGGACTCTTCATGTTGATTTGGCCACTCAAAATAGCACAAGACCTAGTTGTGCTAAGGTCAAATTTAAAGTGAATGTATTACTAATATTGCCTCAAAGGATTAAAATTATTGAGGAAGAGGATAAAATTGGCCCAGTGGAATCTAAATGGGTTAACATCAAGTATGATTACATGCCTAAATACTGTAAAACTTGTAAGAAGTAAGGTCATAATGAGAGTGAACGCTAGATTATTCATCTAGATTTGCATAAAAAGTATAATGAAGAAGGTGATGATCAAGGTAAGGAAAAGACTGTTGTGATGCAAGGTGATGTGGTAGGTATTGCTGCAGCATCTACCAAGGTCATAACAAGTGGGAAAGTACTGGGTAAACCAGTACCAAATGCTGCCAAGAATGAATGGATGCAAAAGAGGAAGAACAAATACCAACAATACAGTAGAGGATATATAATTGATAATTCTGGGAATGCTGCTACTGAGACAACACAAGAGCACAAGGAGACAAAAGGAAAGGAGACAACTGGTAAGGTTGATGCTGCTGGGAAAGAACAATCCAATGTCCCCGTGAAAACTAGCAATAAGTTTGCTTTGTTGGAGGAGAGTGAGATTGAAGTACAAAAACTAATAAAGAAAGTTATGGAAAAGGTGCTGAATAAGGAACAGGTTGAGGCAAAGAAGGAAAATACTACTCCTACTGGGAAAACTACTTCGAAGAATGTTGGGTTACAAATTGCAGCAAAATTGCTCCTAATCGTAGTGCAGCTGGGATTGATGAGGAAAATAAAAAGGAATTCACAATTGAATAGGTTCATAGGAGATTTGGCATGAGTAAGGAAGAGTTGAGAGAGTTGAATGTTACTATTAATCACTCTTGTCTAGAAGTTCCATCGCAAACATATGATGATTCCAAGGAGAATGGGGCAAACAATGAGGTCAGTTCTGGTAGAGCACTATGGAGTGATGAAGTTGAGATTATGGAGGCTGCTACAACTACAACTAGTACCAAGAGCAACCGGCAGCAACTGTGAGCCCTAATATTACAGTAAACCCTAGGGTTTCAAAATCTAGGGTTGAAGCTAGAGAGGGGGCTAGGCAACCATCAGCTAGGTCAAGGAACACATATTGAGGCTATTTCCACAGGTGGATGAGTAGGTGAAGCTTCATCTAAGAAGAGAGCCAATGGAATAGTAAACCCTAGTGGTACTGTCCAGGTTTTGGCCAATGTTGGAGGTGATTCGGTGGAGAATTCAGGGGGTGGCCAAGCTGGGGATGTTCATGTTGATGTACTTGAAAATACAGTGAAGTCTCCCCACCAAACAGTTGTAGGGAAGGTGTCACAAGGCAATGGAATAGTGACTTCTGGGTTTCTTACTACAGTGAACCCTAGTTTGGGTGATGTTTATAATCTGCAGTTCAAAGCTATACAAGGGGCAATGAGTGCTAGGGAGATGAATGTTGAGATATTAAAAGAGGCTACAATGGAGACATATGATCAAATTGATATTGTTCCTAAGGCAAGTACTCTTGAATCTGGGCAAAGTAATAATGCAATACAAGTTGTTGCTCCTGTCATTGATGATCCTGGGCTATTAGCTAAGAAAACATCCAGTGTTACAATTGGCATATTGGCTAAGGGCATACTCATTAACAATATGGGGAAAATGGAGCTGGGGATGATAACACAAAAGTATGAACCAAACCCATTAGCCCTACAGGTGGTGGATGATGATAATGGTGAGCAAGAAGACTTAGGGGAAGATATAGAGGAGGAATCAACAACTGCTAATTTTCAACAAGAAACAAGAGATGGTGACATATCTCCCAGAAGTGTTGACAAGAAGAAATCAGCTGGGAAACCAACTAGAAAACACAAAGGAAACGCCAGTACCTGTGAGGGTACACCAAAAGAGAAGTGGGATCTCTATTACCAAATAATCTTATGGATAATGCTCTAGTATGGAATGTGAGGTCGATAAACACACAAAAAGCTTTCAATAGGTTGCTTAACCTACATAGAAAGTATAATTTTTATTTGTTTGGATTGATATAGCCTTGGCAAGACATTTACAAGCTGGAGGAGTATAGAAGGAAGCTAGGGATCCATTCCGTTTATGCAAATATGAATGGTAAGATATGGGCTTATATTGTTGTTAATATTGTGATGGACATGGAACAACAAATGACTCTAAAGCTGTTTCATAGAAGCCTGGGAAAAGAGTTGTATGTTACACTGGTGTATTCTAAATGTGATGTTGTGGAAAAGATTGAACTATGGGATTCTATGTATCACCTAGCTTCTGATATGGAGTCACCTTGTCTTGTTTGAGGTGATTTCAATGTTATTTTATCTAAAGAGAAAAAGTACGGAGGCCTTCCGATTTATCTAAGTGAGGTAGAAGACTTTGCACATTGTGTGGACGCATGTGCATTGTATAATCTTGGCTTTAAAGAGAGTTTGTAAACTTGGTGGAACTGAGTTAAGATAAAAACTATATATTTAAGAGGCTTGACAGGTTCTTTGCTAATCAACAATTCCTAGATCCGTCCCCAACACTGAAAGTTGAGCACCTGATCAAATATGGCTCTGACCATGCCCTTCTCTTACTATCTTTTAACATTGACATAGCTCAGGTTAAGAAATCTTTCAAGTTTCTGAATTTCTGTATCAAACATAAGACTTTCTTGAAAGTGGTGAAGGAGAATTGGCTATCTGACAATATGGAAAATCCTTTATCTTGTTCCAAAACAAGCTGAAGAATGTAAAGACAACACTGGCAGGTTGGAGCAAGGAGACTTTGGAGACATATTTAAACAAATTGCAGCGCTAGAAAATGTTATTAAAGTTTACGAAGTGGAGTATGAATTGAATACAACAGCTCAAAATAGAGCTAAGCTACATAAGGTAGGAGCTAATCTTACAAGATACTTTCACCTAGAAGAGGAATTTTTTAGGCAAAAGGCTGGAATGCAGTGGTTTAAGGATGGGGATAGAAATACTAAATTCTTTTTTGCCTATGTTAGAGGCAAAAGAAAAAGGCTGCAGTTGTCCATAATATTGGATAACATTGGTAATTGGATTAAATCACAGGAGGAAATGGCTAGGGAGGCAATAAAATGTTTCCAAGCCCAATTCACAGAATAAAAAATTCCAATTAATTTTGATATCATTCAACATGTTCCTAGAATGATTTATGTTGAGAAAAATGAGAGACTGTGGGAAGAACCAACTGTGGAGGAGGTCAAGGCAGTATTGTTTGGATTAAATGGTGATAGTGCTAGTGGTCCAGATGGATTCACTCATCATTTTTATCATGCTAGCTGGGAGATCATTTGTTATGATGTGCTTAATATGGTCAGGGATTTTTTCTGTGGTGCAGAACTTCCAAAGTTAATTACTCACACAAACCTTGTGTTTCTACCTAAGAAGAAGAATGTAGATACATTTTCGGACATGAGGCCAATTAGTTTGAGCAATTTCTCCAATAAGATCATATCCAAAGTGATACATGAAAGGTTAGTGGAGTTACTAGCTTCTCTAATATCTCCTCATCAGGCAGGTTTTGTTAAGGGAAGAAGTAGAAAACACAAAGGAAACGCCAATACCTGTGAGGGTACAACCAAAGAGTAGTGGGATCTCTATTACCAAATAATCTTATGGATAATGCTCTAGTATGGAATGTGAGGTCGATAAACACACAACAAACTTTCAATAGGTTGCTTAACCTACATACAAAGTATAATCTTTATTTGATTGGATTGATGGAGCCTTGGTAAGACATTAACAAGCTGGAGGAGTATAGAAGGAAGCTAGGGATCCATTCTGTTTATGCAAATATAAATGGTAAGATATGGGCTTATATTGTTGTTGATATTGTGATGGACATGGAACAACAAATGATTCTAAAGTTGTTTCATAGAAGCCTGGGAAAGAAATTGTATGTTACACTGGTTTATGCTAAATGTGTTGTTGTGGAAAGGATTAAACTATGGGATTCTATGTATCACCTAGCTTCTGATATGGAGTCACCTTGTCTTGTTTGAGGTGATTTCAATGTTATTTTATCTAAAGAGGAAACGTACGGAGGCCTTCCGGTTTATCTGAGTGAGGTAGAAGACTTTGCACATTGTGTGGACGCATATGCATTGTATAATCTTGGCTTTAAAGAGAGTTTGTATACTTGGTGGAACTGAGTTCAGATAAAAACTATATATTTAAGAGGCTTGACAGGTTCTTTGCTAATCAACAATTCCTAGATCCGTCCCAACACTGAAATTTGAGCACCTGATCAAATATGGCTCTGACCATGCCCCTCTCTTACTATCTTTTAACATTGACACAGTTCGGGTTAAGAAATCTTTCAAGTTTCTGAATTTTTGTACCAAACATGAGACTTTCTTGAAGGTGGTGAAGGAGAATTGGCTATCTGACAATATGAAAAATCCTTTTATCTTGTTCCAAAACAAGCTGAAGAATGTAAAGAAAACACTGGCAGGTTGGAGCAAGGAGACTTTGGAGACATATTCAAATAAATTGCAGCACTAGAAAATGTCATTAAGGTTCACGAAGTGGAGTTTGAATTGAATATAACAGCTCAAAATAGAGCTAAGCTACATAAGGTAGAAGCTAATCTTACAAGATACTTTCACCTAAAAGAGGAATTTTTTAGGCAAAAGGCTGGAATGCAGTGGTTTAAGGATGGGGATAGAAATACTAAATTCTTTTATGCCTATATTAGAGGCAAAGGAAAAAGGCTGCAGGTGTCCATAATATTGGATAACATTGGTAATTGGATTAAATCACAGGAGGAAATGGCTAGGGAGGCAATAAAATTTTTCCAAGCCCAATTCATGGAAGAAAGAATTCCAACTAATTTTTATATCATTCAGCATGTTCCTAGAATTATTTATGTTGAGAAAAATAAGAGACTGTGGGAAGAACCAACTATGGAGGAGGTCAAGACAGTAGTGTTTGGATTAAATGGTGATAATGCTAGTGGTCCAGATGGATTCACTCGCCATTTTTATCATGCTAGCTGGGAGATCATTTGTTATGATGTGCTTAATATAGTCAGGGCTTTTTTCTATGGTGCAGAACTTCTAAAGTTGATTACTCACACAAACCTTGTGTTTCTACCTAAGAAGAAGAATGTAGATATATTTTCGGACATGAGGCCAATTAGTTTAAGCAATTTCTCCAATAAGATCATATCCAGAGTGATACATGAAAGGTTAGTACAGTTACTAGCTTCTCTAATATCTCCTCATCAGGCAGGTTGTGTTAAGGGAAGAAGTAGAAAACACAAAGGAAACGCCAGTACCTGTGAGGGTACAACCAAAGAGAAGTGGGATCTCTATTACCACATAATCTTATGGATAATGCTCTAGTATGGAATGTGAGGTCGATAAACACACAAAAAACTTTTAATAGGTTGCTTAACCTACATAGAAAGTATAATTTTTATTTGATTCGATTGATGGAGCCTTGGCAAGACATTAATAAGCTGGACGAGTATAGAAGGAAGCTAGGGATCCATTCTGTTTATGCAAATATAAATGGTAAGATATGGGCTTATATTGTTGTTGTTATTGTGATGGACATGGAACAACAAATGACTCTAAAGTTGTTTCATAGAAGCCCCGGAAAGGAGTTGTAGGTTACACTGGTTTATGCTAAATGTGATGTTGTGGAAAGGATTGAATTATGGGATTCTATATATCACCTAGCTTCTGATATGGAGTCACCTTGTCTTGTTTGAGGTGATTTCAATGTTATTTTATCTAAAGAGGAAAAGTACGGAGGCCTTCCGGTTTATCTGAGTGAGGTAGAAGACTTTGCACATTGTGTGGACGCATGTGCATTGTATAATCTTGGCTTTAAAGAGAGTTTCTATATTTGGTGGAACTGAGTTCAGATAAAAACTATATATTTAAGAGGCTTGATAGGTTCTTTGCTAATCAACAATTCCTAGATCCGTCCCCAACACGGAAAGTTGAGCACCTGATCAAATATGGCTCTGACCATGCCCTTCTCTAACTATCTTTTAACATTGACACAGTTCAGGTTAAGAAATCTTTCAAGTTTCTGAATTTCTGTACCAAACATGAGACTTTCTTGAAGGTGGTGAAGGAGAATTGGCTATCTGACAATATGGAAAATCCTTTATCTTGTTCCAAAACAAGCTGAAGAATGTAAAGACAACACTGGCAGGTTGGAGCAAGGAGACTTTGGAGACATATTTAAACAAATTGCAGCGCTAGAACATGTTATTAAAGTTCACGAAGTGGAGTATGAATTGAATACAACAGCTCAAAATAGAGCTAAGCTACATAAGGTAGGAGCTAATCTTACAAGATACTTTCACCTAGAAGAGGAATTTTTGAGGCAAAAGGCTGGAATGCAGTGGTTTAAGGATGGGGATAGAAATACTAAATTCTTTTATGCCTATGTTAGAGGCAAAAGAAAAAGGCTGCAGGTGTCCATAATATTGGATAACATTGGTAATTGGATTAAATCACAGGAGGAAATGGCTAGGGAGGCAGTAAAAGTTTTCCAAGCCCAATTCATGGAAGAAAGAATTCCAACTAATTTTGATATCATTCAGCATGTTCCTAGAATGATTTATGTTAAAAAAATGAGAGATTGTGGGAAGAACCAACTATGGAGGAGGTCAAGGCAGTAGTATTTGGATTAAATGGTGATAGTGCTAGTGGTCCAGATAGATTCACTCGCCATTTTTATCATGCTAGCTGGGAGATCATTTGTTATGATGTGCTTAATATGGTTAGGGCTGTTTTCTGTGGTGCAGAACTTCCAATGTTGATTACTCACACAAACCTTGTGTTTCTACCTAAGAAGAAGAATGTAGATACATTTTCGGACATGAGGCCAATTAGTTTGAGCAATTTCTCCAATAAGATCATATCCAGAGTAATACATGAAAGGTTAGTAGAGTTACATGCTTCTCTAATATCTCCTCATCAGGTAGGTTTTGTTAAGGGAAGAAGTATAGTGGAGAATATCTTACTAACTCAGGAGATCATAACTGACATAAGATTGAGAGGGAAGCCACCCAATGTAGTTATCAAATTGGACATGGCAAAGGCTTATGATAGAGTATCATGGCTGTTCTTGACAAAGGTGCTGAAACAAATGTGATTTTGAGAGGTGTTCATTGACATGATATTCAGACTAGTGTCCAATAATTGGTACTCAGTTCTTCTGAATGGGCAGGCTATTGGGTTTTTCAAGTCTTTAAGGGGTGTTAAACAAGGGGATCCTCTTTCTCCTACATTATTCGTTATAGAAGCTGAAGTGCTTGGGAGAGCCTTAGATTCTTTGTTTGACAATCCAGATTTCATAGGCTTTGAAATGCCAAAATGGAGCCACAACATCAACTATCATTCTTATGTTGATGACACTATCATCTTCAGCTCTTCAAACTATGGGTAAATACAACTTATAATGAATATTTTGGAGGAGTATGAGGCAACTTTAGGTCAGAAGATCAACAAGGAAAAGTCTTCCTTTTATATGCATGAAGGTGCACTTACAAATGAAGTGAACACTATCCATTTAATTACTGAGTTTCAAAGACACCCTTTACCATTTACATACTTGGACTATCCTATATTCTACAGTAGGAGGTAAAATGATTTCTACAAGAATATCATATTCAAAGTGCAGGAGAGGCTATCATCATGGAAGGGTAAGCTACTATCAATTGGTGGTAGGGCAATATTGATCTCACATGTTTTTGAAAGTATGCCAATACACCTCTTGTCAACTGTGAATCCACCGGCATATGTTATCAATCAATTGCACAAGATGTTTGCTATATTCTACCGGAGCAACTCAGGGAATGGTTGGGCAAGACACTGGGCTTCATGAGATACTTTGTGTCTACCTAAATATGAGGGAGGTCTTGGATTTAGGTCACTACATGATATGTCCAAGGCATTGTTTGCCAAGCTTTGGTGGATTTACAGAACAAATGACACATTATGGACTGCATTTATAAGAAACAAGTACTGCAAAAAGATCAATGAAGTGTTGGTACCATGAAGAGATAGATCTCATGTGTGGAAGAAAATGCTTCAAATGAGGGATGAGGCGGAGCACCAAGTGTGGTGGAAATTGAAGAGTGGCAACTCTTATTTTTGGTATGACAATTGGACTGGACTTGGAGTTCTTTATCATGCTTCAGGTCCAGATCATTGGTGTGATAAATTCATAAAATATGTTGATGATGTGGTGGAGAATAGAGCATGGAATGAAGTGTTGTTGAGAGAGCTATTGCCTGATGATTTAGCTGACCATATATTGGAGACTATCATACCACCTGCAGATCATTTTGTGAAAGATAAACCTTGGTGGAAGCTGGAAACAACAGGCCAAATCACAGTGAAGTCTGCATGGCAATACATAAGGAGGGGAAGAGAAGAAAGCAAATTATACATATTCTTTTGGGTAAAGGGCTTGCCATTCAAGGTTAGCTTCTTTATGTGGAGGCCGTGGAAAGAAAGGTTACCATTAGATGATTGGTTCTTAAGTATGGGATACTTTAGAACTTCAAGGTGTTGGTGTTGTAGGAGCCCTAAAGAAGAGTCGTTGCCTCATGTGTTTTTTAAATCTCCAACTGCAAGATTCGTTTGGGACTATTTTGGTGCACCTAAAGGGATCAAAACAGAAGGGAAACAGCTAGTACAAGTCATAAATGAATGGTGGAGTAGACTTGTTAATACAAGTTTGAAGGCAGTGTATCATGCTATGCCAAACTTGATTGCTTGACACTTAAGGAAGAAGAAAAACTCAGAAAAGCATGGGAAGAAAGTGTCCATTAATAGGTTGATCTTTCAGATCTCAACCTCAATACAAATGCTATTAAAGGTGAGAAGACCAAGTTTTAAGGGTGTTACTACAAATTGGCCAGATCTTCATGATAAATTAATGCAGCATGTTCCTAAACTAAAATATACCAAGGTGCTGTGGCAATTATCCCCTATGGGCTGGATAAAATGTAATACAGATGGTGCTTGTAGAGGAGACAATGGGGGAGCTTCATATGCATTTTGTATAAGATATGGAATAGGGGATCTTATTTATGCTCAGGTAGATGCAGTTGAGGATGCAACAAATAACATAGCTAAAGCACATGCTATTCTTGAAGCTCTCAAATACATAATTCAAATACAGTTTCCTCTATGTATAATTGAAACTGACTCTTTGCTCATGCAAAGAGTGCTGGAGGAAGTTTTGGAACCACCTTAGAGCATAGCCAATCTGGTTGATGAAATCGAAACATTACTGTCTAGGGGTGTATTTCAGATTGTTCATATATTGAGGGAAGGCAACAAGTTAGCTGATCATTTAGCTAACTTGATACTAGAACAACAAGCCATTGTACAGGTGCACTCCTTTTGAGAACTAAATATACAAGAAAGAAATATTTTGAATAATGACAAGCTACAATTACCCTACATTAGGATAAGAACTGCAAAAACTAATGTTAAATGATGATGAATTATGAGGATATGAAGTTAATGGGGAGGTCCTTTGTAGTAAAGAGGATGATGAGGTTGTTTTATGAGGATATGGGCAGGCTTTAGGGAAAGGAGATCTCTCAACACTTCCTACTCGAATCCATAGTGAGGAGAGTAGGAAGATTTTATACACTAACATATTTTCTTATTTTGCAGGTACTTTTGAGGGTGCTTGGTTCTATGTTTTTGCCAAGCCTATTAGGGTGGTATTAGTATCTTTGATACTCATTCCCTGTAGGTGGAACCACTATATAGGCCAGCCCAAATATTCACAAAACAAGGCAACGAGCAGGTTGCACAGTAGCCAACCAAACTAGACTCTCATAGATTTCCAGTTTGGTGGAGGCGGGGAGTACTATATCATAACATGCAGTTTCCTATGCATCAGCTACTCCCAGGAGGTCACACAAGACAATACTAGCAGGATCCATAACAATAAAACGGCTATTCACACGCGTATTATTGATCTACTGCCCATGCTAGCCAATTTAAACCATAGGAGCTTCCATCCATTTGCGGGCCATTCGATCAACACTTGGAGGAAATGCTAGGTATATTTCCCATCTTTCACACATGAGGATTTTATTTTTGATAGGTATGTAAGTAGAGAAGTAAGACACAAGTGCCAGACACTAAGGCAAACTAGCAGCTACATCATCGAGGCATTGTTTTGGACAACAACGATTGATGCATTGTGTGTAACTTAGTTACAAAACTGGCATTGTCAAGCTTGGATTACTATTCCAGGTACCAGCTGGACCTACCATATATTCAGGAATGTGAATGTTTGTGCCGAGATTCAGACGTGCAAGGTATGCTACGCAAGCTTGGAAAGCAATGGTTATACATGTTCATGTCCAGGCGTGGCTCATCAAGGAATATGCTTCATTGTTATTTATGTACTATCAAAGATGAGTACCATACTTAACTTTGATAATAGGATTAATATACTTTCATATTTTATTCATTTACACTTTGTAAGACCTTCGGACACCTTGTATGGTGTTTGTTTTTGTTTTGACTATTATTATTAAAAAATTCCACTAAGCACCCAGCTTAGTGGTATATTTGATAAAAAAATAAAAGAAAGAAAAGAAAACTCGAAGAAAATGAAGCATAAAGAATAAAAATGTAATTGTGGATGCAGAGTAAGAATTGGAGGGCAAAACACTTTGCTTTGTAGTTTGCACTTTGCAGACAAAGGTCTAAATATATTTGTTACTAAGTAAACAATAAAGAGAAAAGATTATGAAATTAGGATAAGCAATTAGAGAAATCTTTGACTTTTGAGATTTTTAGTTTGAGAATTTACTATGAATTAACTTTTTGATATTTAAGTTTTAAAAAAAAGTTATTAAGCAATTTTGGCTCAAATTTAAAAAATTCTCGGAGCTTATTCTTCAAATGAACGGCCAAAACGTTGGCACTTACGCTTAGGCGAACGCTCGGAACGTTGGAACTTACGCTCCGCCAGTAGGCCTTGGCGTGTTTTTAGTATGACTAGCCCCAAGGCTCACCCCAGACCTCACTTCAGAGATTGTCAAGAAAACACCTTTTAAAACACTGGTCATGACACCCAAAGGGACAAGAAAAAGAGAAAAAATTGTTGTTTTATTAGTTTACGTCAAATGCACCGATTCTCCACCTCCTAGTATGAGTTAGTTTTCTATGTAACGTGTCAATTGGAGTTCCCTATGTAATTTGATGTCAAATGGGTTTAAGTTCTTGATGATATAGAAATTATTTACATCATTAGGTAATTTAATTGTACTAGATATCGGACACGTGGTTGTATCCCATTTATGTATTCCTTAAAGTATGCATTTTTAGCTATTTTGAATCTTCATATCATATTATGATTTCTTTCATCGCAGTGCTATTCTTTTAGAAACAAATTATATATCATAAGAGTTGTGTTTTAAAAATGATTCAGTTATAAGATGAACTTAGAAAATAATTGAATTAAATTTTTTGCTAATTTGTTAATTCTAATACTTAACATTTGTTCTCATATAATTATTTTTGCTGATTCATTGTCATGATTCAAAATCCCACCGAAATCGTGATGACGCCTATCATCACTTCCTAGGCAAGCCAAAAACAAATAAGCGGAAATAAATTTCAACAATGGTATGAAATAGCCTCAACAACGGAATAAGATAAATAACTGAAGTCAAAATAGCGATACAACTGGAAAACCATCACAAAATCTAGTTTCATCGAGTACATAAGCTCTATAGAATGTAAATATAGAGTTTGAATCAAAATACAGTATTGTCTGAAAGATTAAACAGTAATAGCACGAATTAAGAAAGGGATTTCAAGGCCTGCAAATGAAACATTAGGACTACCTCAAAATCTCCAATATGTATAGATGCCACTCTCTAGAAATTACCTCTCTCAGCATGTAATGACCCGGTCGATTATTTTGTGTATTATAGTCTCGTTCCCCTATTTATTGCCTCTTCAATGTTCATTTGTGGTTATGTGACTTGTTGGGATAGTTGGATTGGTTTCGGAAAAGTTTTGGAGTGAATTGGAACACTTAGTCCTAAGGTTGGAAGCTTAAGTTGAAAGAGTTGACTGGTGTTTGACTTTTATGTAGATAATTCTGGAATGATTTTTGATGATTCCAATAGCTTCGTAAGGTAATTTTAGATGTAGGCGTATGTACGAATGTTGAATTGGAGGTCGGTAGGTTGATTTAATGCTTTTTGGCAAAAGTTGGATAGTTAAAGGTTTGAAAGGTTGAGAAGTTTGACCGAGAGTTGACTATATTGATATCGGGTTTGGATATTTATTCCGAGAGCTGGAATAGCTTCTTGGTGTCGTTTTTGACTTGCATGCAAAATTTGAGGTCATTCCGAGTTGGTTTGGTATGATTCGACATGAGTTTTAGATGGAAGTTCATTAGTTTCATTAAGTTGAATTGGTGCGCGATTTATGATTTTGGTGTTGTTTGATATTATTTGAGGTTTCGAGTAGGTTCGTGTTGTATTTTTGGACTTGTTGGTAATTTTGGTTCAGGTCCCAGGGAACTCAGGTATATTTCGGGTTGAGATCGGACCAATTGTGGACTTAGAAGAATTGCTGAAAGTTGCAAGTTCTGGTGTTTTAGCATCTGCAGAGGGCCACAGATGCGGGCCCTTGTGCACAGATGCGAGTTGAGGAGGAGTTTGGCTGGGAATGCAGGTGTGAGGGTATTTCCGCATCTGCGAGTCTGCAGATGCGAACGTTTGAGTGCAGAAGTGAAACTGGATGGAGGCTTGGGAGTTAGCAGATGCGGACTTTCGATCGCAGAAGCGGTCCCACAGGTGCGAGAGGGAACCGCAGGTGCACATGGTTGGGACTGAGGTGGATCTCGCATATGTGGGAAATTGACCGCAAAAGCGGCGTCGTATGTGTGACTAAGTTGACCGCAAATGTTGTTTCGTTGGGCAGAATGTTAAAAATGAGGGTTTGGTCATTTTCTCTTTTTAGAAATTGTGGAGCTCAGTCTAAGGCAATTTTGGAGTGCTTTTCATCCTAATTGAAGAGGTAAGTAAAGTTTAATCACTTTTAATGATAGATATTGATTACCCATTGATTATTACACCCAGTTTATGTGAACTTTAGATGAAATTTGGGGATTTTAGGCTATGATATTGGAGAGTGAGATTTGATGATTTGGGGGTCAATTTGTGGTTAGAATTGGATGCAATTGGTATGGTTGGACTCGTATTTGAATGGATTTTCAGAATTTGTAAACTTTGTCGGGTTCCGGAGTGCAGGCTCAGGATTGACTTATTGGGTTGACTTTTCATATTTGATTCAAGACTTTAGCTTTATCATTTGGAATTGTTTCTTATGGTTGTTATTGATGATTTTAAGTTTTTTTGGCTATATTCGAGTCGCTCGGAGGTCGATTCGCGTGACAAGAGCTTTTTGGAGTATTGATTTGCGCATTTTGAGGTAAGTAACATATCTAAATATGGATTTGAGGGTATTTAACCCTAGGAACTATGTTTTATGAGAGGTATTGGGGTTATGTACACACTAGGTGACGGGCGTGTGTGCGTGCACCGAAGTGTTCATGATTAACGGTGGCTTCTAGACTATTATGAGATTTGTTTTTCTATCATGCCTCGTTATATCCGTTTCTTCCCTACTTGTATGATTATTTGAGCTATGATTCATGTTAGAAATAATGTCTAGGCTATGTGCTATTTGTTTGAGATATTATAGGGCTATTCTTTCCGTTTATGAGCTATTTGCCTTAATTGCATACATACCTGCAGTCGTGATGCTATATCCGTGTATGATATCTCTGTCTCAGTACTTTCTTCTTTGATTCCTCACATGTAGTTGATGCCTAATATGTGTAACCTTGTTGAACTAATTACTGTGAGATGTGCTTATATAAGACATGAGTGGTTAATGATTGAGCTTTGGCCATAGAGTCGATTTGGTATTGATTTTGAGGTGACGCTTACGCCAGGCTCATATTAGTCTAAGTGTTATTGTTTTGGGGCAACACGTGCACCAGGCCCCATTATTTGGGCTATGTGATTATAATTAGTGCTTTGGCAGCATCCGCCGCTCCTAAGTCTGACGTGCCAGCAGTGGGCACAGGCACAATGTTATATATACGTTCTTTGGTGATGGGCATTTATGCCAGGCACCCGTACAGTGCTAAGTGTTATTGTGTGATTATTCTTAATGGTTTCATTGTGATATTATTGACTTGACATGTAGGCATAGACATGTACCTTCCTCATGCTAGCTGGTAAATGAAATGTTTTATCCGTGTTGGGCTTATGCTGTTATACTTGGAGAGCATGTCTAAATTCCTGAAATGTGAACAAGCTGAACATAATATCTTTGAGTTACATGCTTTAATTATAATATTTGATTTATTCTTGCATATTTAAATCATTTAATTTATATTGTTGCCTGAGACTAGACTTGCATAGAGTATCATACTTATTATTTTAGATACATGGCAAACCGCATGATTAGCAGTAGAAATTATACTTTCCTTGTATGGATTTCTCCGTGTTCTTTAAGTTTGTCCCGAAGTTTTTTAAATTTCATAACTCACACATATATTCATGAGTGGAACCAGTGACCCATCAAGTTTCACTATTTCTATAGGATCGGGCTGAACGCCTCAGGAGTGCTATTATGGATCTGGTCGTACGACCTTGGTAGTATTATGAGATTCATCTATGGTTCGTGTCGGCCGATCTTCGGCAGTGTACACAATTATTATGGGATCGAGCTGAATGTCTCGGCAGATCTATTATGGGATCAGACCGTACGCCACGACAGGAAATCGTGCCATTACTCTTATAGGATTGAGCCGCTCGCCTCGGTAGAATCGTGTGTAATATTTGATAAGAAGTAAGTATACCTATGAGTCTTTTTCTCTTGAGATATGACCTTTTATTTGGTATTGATCATTATGTATTCCATTCGAGGTAGTATCCGATTATCGAGGACTTCGTATTTATTCTTCTATCGAGGATCGTGTTATACACATATATCTATTTCGTTGTTTTACCTGCTATGCCTCATATCTGTTTACTTTCATTATACTTGATTTATTTAACCACTATTAAGTGTCGATGTCAGCGCCTCGTCACTACTTCTTCGGGGTTGGGCTATATACTTACTAGGTACGCGTTGATTTGCGTACTCATGATATACTTCAACACAAATTGTGCAGGTACTGAGATAGGTACTTTTGGTGGTCATTTGGGCACGTAGGTGCAGTTGTTGAGGATACTTTTTGGTGAGCTTCTCCTTATGTTATGATCCGCAATACACGGAGTCTCTGATCTATCCATTTACTATATGTTGTCTATTTCCTTTTCCAAGCAGTTATTATAGTAGTATTTATATTCTGGTAGATGCTCATGCACTTGTGACACAAGGTTTTGGGAGTTTACTAATGGATGTTTATCGTTGTACCTAACATTATTGTCACTCCGGTTATGTTTTATTAACACTCTATGACTTGGTACTAAGAAATGTATTCTTTCCATGGTTTCTTAAGTTAATTTCACTTACTTAATGAAATTTTTGATTTTAAAAGTTAAAATGGATAATTAGTTTGGAGGTGCATGTGTTTGGCTTCCCTAACAGTATCGTTGGGCGCCATCACAGCCTATTGTGGGATTTGGGTCATGACAGTTTGGTATTAGAGCACTAGATTCACTTAGGTCTCACAAGTCATAAGCAGGTCTAGTAGAGTCTTGCATATCGGTACAGAGACATCTATACATATTTTTGAGAGGCTACAGGACTGTAAGGAGAATATCCCTTTCTTGATTCCTTGTCGAGCTATTTGATTTTGTTGAAGCTTATGCCTTCAGTTCCTTCCTACTCATTCATACGTGATGTCGTGCATTCTATATCAGGTAGGTACCAACAAGTTGTGAAGATGCTACAGATATGGTGCATGATATTTTTCCCTGCGTATACAGGCGGACTATTATTGTCTACTTGTAGAGGGGCGTTCTGTCGTTTCAGCCTAGTGTTAGTGTTTCCCATGGTTTTTGGCTATACACAATGTATTGTAATGTTCATGCATTGATTATCCTGCAGTATTAGTGTAAACAACAAGGTGTTTATGCATGTGTTATGGTAGTGAGTGCTTCAGGAAAAGGATTATTCGGATCGTGATTGGAAGTTTCGGTATTTAATTCCAGCGCTGGAAAGGTAATTGGTCTATGGGTGTTCAGGCCTTGGCTGATGGAGTAGCAAGATTTAATATCTCTAAACTTGGTGGAATGTTTGTCTATGTTTTGGTGTCGTTATGCTTGTTTGAACGCATTAATGCTCGTCGGTATGATGGTCTTTATTTGTTTTCCTTTAGGGCACAGTGTTGTAAGAGTGTACCTAAGAAGTTATTATCATAGATAGCGGTGTATTGCGATTTCTTGGTCAAATCAGTGTTTACAGTGTTGATGGCTTGAGGAAGATGATCTTTAAGGAGGCTCAGAGTTGATGGCAATTTATTTGTTCAGGTAGTATAGAAACAGATCATGACTTGAGGCAGTATTTTTGTCAGTGAAGGATGAGGAAGAACATGGTGGGATGCGTCTTATGTGGTTGAATTATTAGCAGGCCGAGTATGAGCAGTAGAGATTGAGTAGCTCTCTTCGGAAGATGGCTAAACTGGAGTGGGAGCAGTATCGTATCATATGGATTTTGTGGTAGGATAGACACATGCTTTGAGAAATCTTAGAGCGATTTGGGTCATGGTGGAAAAATAACTAATCCTGTGTATTTCGTTTTAGGTGGTGGCTTTTGTACTTGGGAAGTTCGAGTGTGACGAAAGGAGTTTTGCTTAGAATGCAGAGGAATGGAACATTTGATCATCGTTTGGGGATGCACCATAGCTTCGGGTTTTAGACATATTGTTAGAACTTCAGTTGAGGTTAATGGAATGAATTAACTCTTACACCTGGAGGACGAGTGTGGATTCAGGAGGAGTAACTGATTTCATAGTGGTTAAAACCATGGCAATATAGTTAAAAGATGTAGATATGAGGTTACACAGGTGGGCTATCTCATGTGAGAAGGCTAAGAGTGTACGATTTCTTATGAAGTTCTTATGAAGAGTTTTACCTTCTATCCAACGGAAATCATGTACTGCGATGTGGAATTGGATAGCTTGAAGAAAATGGAGTGAGTGTTAGAAGGTTGACTGTGCCTTTTGGGGCTGATAATTTGCGGTGTGTAATGATTACTACAACAAGAGCTGGCGAGAAATTTGGCTGGGTAACGGTGTGAGATCATGGTAGCTAGGAGGAGAAGTCATTATGGGTCCTTGGATGTTGCAATTGTGGCTTAAAGCTAAGTGAGGGGAGCCTACCATTGATAATTGGGTCACATGCTTATGATCCTTTGCAGTTTTTGGTTACCGACACATTGGTGGATTAGTTATGAATGAGGAAGAGAACATCAGGGGTAATTGAGTAAGGAATTTGATGGATGTGTGCTATATTTCACCTTATTGATGTGTGAAGGTTATGGAATAACTAAGATTAGGTATTCCTTTGTGAATGTGATGTGCAAGGAAAACAAAAAGGGGGATTCATTCGGATGCTTCTTTGGGGTATGCGTGTGCAAACGGGACACTAGTTGTCTGGTTTTATATTAATGACAAGCTTAGAGTGTGTGACTCTCAATAATGGTTATAGTGGGTTCACGATTTGAAGTGTGGTACCTAAGGATTTCCGGGTTCCTTTTGTGGCTAAGGATTGAGTATGTAATGGGTTGTAAAAGAGACTTGGAGTATTTCTATAGATGTCACTGGGTCTGCGATGCGGTGTTAGAGAGATGGAAGGAATCGCTTTGGATTCGCAGAAGATCTTTCAGAATGAGTGTATCAGTTGGAGTTAATATTGAGTGCATGAGGAGAGTATATAATGGCTTATGGGTGTTTAGACAATTTGTTCTTATTGTTTGGGGTCAATCGGGATGAGTATAGATTGAGGTCCATTGTGTGTTGGAAAAGAGAAGTGTTACTTTGAAGGAAAGTCAAGAACAAGTCGGAAGAAGTTGAGTCCATTTGGTAGTGGTTTAGATCGACACGACAAAGGGAATGATCGGTCCTTTCGGTGAGATAAGGTTATACGGGTATTTCATGGATATACTACGGGCTTGGCAGTCTACGTAATTTGGTTGAGTTGGAGGAATTCAATTTTGTTGATTTGGTTATGTATAAATGGGTCCTAAAAGAGTTATGTCGGTTTAGACAACGACTTGAGGTTTGCGTTTTCTGCGGTTATTTGAAGTTGGTTGTGTGTTGCAATTTTCCTCCTGATATGAGTTAAGTGAAAGGTTTCTAGCCGATAAAATGTTTATTCTACTAGTGGTTCAAGAGTTATGATGAAATTCTTATACTTGCAATATGATAGGTGTGGAATGTGAATTTAAGGATCAAGGTTGCGGTTCCATTTTGATAGGAATGTCATGAACTTCAGAGCGTGGGAGATTTTAGATGTTGAGGGTATGTTGACACTATTTTCTAGTAGCCTGAGATTCGTCTATTTTGTGAAATAAATATTGTGTATTCATTTGCGGATGCTTGCCTAGTACTACAGAAATAACATGGTCGGTGGCTATTGATGTTTAGATTTTGTTACTTGGTGCGGGAGGTTATGGGAGTACCTCCCATGGGATGACTATGTAGGTGCGGCATATAAGTCATTTATGTAGTACATATTGAGGTCAGGTACAAAGATTCTGGTACTGTCGCAGATTGGAGAGTTTATGTCTAAGAAACGCACTATTCCTGTGGTTGCAAACTGTGCAATTTTGTTTAGGATTTGACGGTTGTTTGTATGTGTCATGAATTGGGTTATTGTGGACCTTGAAAGTGTACTTACCTATTTGGGGATGATTGGAATCAGCTTTGAGGTCCATTGGTAGGCTTAATGTGAATGTATGTCCTAGACCATATCGAATATGTTCATTCAGTATACCATTGCTTATGGATGAGTCTTTGGGCATTGGATGTTATTCTTGTCGTCATCTATTCCATGTATTACTTTATTATACCAGGTAGGTTGTGATACGGCTTGATTATTCATATGTGTGTTGTTATCCTATGTAGTCTTGTGGTGTTATATGAGTGAGTTGATTTTCGAGATGCTGATTTATTTATTGCACCTTAGCCGTGCTTGGCCTTCTGTAGCGCATGATGTTATCCATCTCCCCAGGGTTATGTTTATGCACTTGGCGTGCTCGTGGTTGATATATGTGTGTTTAGTGGGTATGAGCATTTTGGCTCGATGGGTAATTCCTTACTGATTGTTATGTGCAGATCGGGTGGCATGCCGCCACGGGTATGATGTTTGGATCAGGTTGCACGCTGCAATAGTGAGATGTTGGATACGGTCCCTTATACTTATTTTGTGTGTTTTGTTTATCATCTTTGAGATAGGTTCATAGTATTCGTTTGGCTATTTTATTTGTTATGCGGGATGGATAGTTCTGTACTCGTGTTCGCTTTTCCTTACTAGTCATATTTGAGTTGTGACTTGTTTGCGCATTAATGACATCATATGAGATTTTAGATGGTTTTGATGTGGTTGTCGACCGAGCAGTTTTGACTAGGAAAATGTCACTAATCAGTTCGGAATATGGCAATGGTTCTTGTCGAGCAGAGAGACTCCATGAGTTATTGATTGATGGGTGGCTATGAGTTTTAAACATCTCTTTCATCGTTGCAATATTGCAAGGGTTGGAAGTAGTCTTGTATGTGTCATAAGGTATATTACGGGCATCGGGTTTGTACATTTGTAGCTATTGTGGTTGGATGATGTTACTATGGGCAAATAAATTATGTGGTGCATTGTGCGATTACATCATGGGTGTATGATCACATTTTGGTACAACTTTCCGAGATTGATACGGTGTATGTGTGCTAGAATCGAACCTTGTACAGAATTATGAATATTGGAATTGGTTTTAAGTCTTATGGGCGAAGGTAGAAGGAAGGATATTCAGTCTAGGTTGAGCTAATATGCTAATATGGATTGTGGTGGCATGGGTAGTGCATGTAATGACCTGACCGGTCGTTTAGAACAATTGCATTTCCTTCAGAGGCTTGAGGTCTTGAGTAAATTCATGTGATGTATTATAACTTGTGTGTATCGTCGGCTTTCATTTTCAGGTGATTCGAGATTGATATGGAAGAATGATTCTTAACTAGGAAGCATTAAGTTGGAAGAGTTGACCAAGTTTGACTTTTGTGTATTTGACCTTGGATCGAAGTTTTAATGGTTTGGTATGGTGCGGGTTGTGATTTTGGACCTGGGCGTTTTCCCGAATTTGCATTTGGATGTTCCTAGAAAGTTTCATCATTATTTGATGAATGTTGGCAATTTAATGCTTTGGAAAGTTCATAGATTGACCAGGAGTTGACTTCGATGTTATCGCGTTCAGATTATTGTTTCGAGATTTGGAATAGGTTTTTTATGTCATTTGGATCTTGTGTGCAAAATTTGAGGTTATTTCAAGTTGATTTGATATGATTCGGCATGGGTTTTGGGAGTTGAAAGTTTAAAAGTTTATTAAGTTTGATTTGAGGTGCGATTCATGATTTTGAAGTAGTTATGTGGGATTTGAGGCCTTGATCAGGTCCGTGTTATGTTTTGGAATTTATTGGTATATTCGGACGGGGTGTTGAGGGGATCAGGAGTATTTCAGATGAATTTCGGATTAGTTTGAGCATGTTTGGAAGTTCTGGTGCTGGTTCTTCGCACGTGCAAAGATTTGGCCGCATGTGCTGAATCGCTTATGCGATGGAGTGGTCGCTTCTGCGAAGGGGAGGTGTCCAGGGGAGTTCCAATTTATCGGAGGATATCATGTAGATGCGGGAGTGCTTCTACGAGATGCGGAGCGCACCTGCGTAGCTGTAAATTCGTCTATGGGTCCGCAGATGCGAGAAATGGTAAAAGGCAAGGGGTCCTCATATGCGAGAAATTTTCATGAGAGGATTGTGTATTAAGGATTTGTTAGTCATTTGAGTGGTGGAGTTGGGATTGGATATGGTGACTTTAGTATTCTAGGGGTTTGGAGACTGGGGGTTCTCAAAGGAAGATTATTTATTAGTTGCGGACTGTAAAGGTAAGGCCAAAGTTAGACAGCTACTAGTATGTGTTATGGTTAGGTTATTGTGGACTCTTGGATGGTTATTCATCTATTTGTAGATAACCAGAGTTGATTTGGGGGCATATTGGTAGGTCTGATGAGGATGTGTATTCTACACTAGGTCGGATTTGTTTACTCAGCACAGCTATTCTGAAGGATGTGTCATCGGTTACAGTTGATCTTATTCGTGTCTATTGGGTTACATGCATCGCTCTTCGATGCTGCAATGAATTGTGAGAATGTTGACTACTTACACAGATGATGCGTTCTGTTTGAGGCTTGTGCAAAATTCGAGCGAGATGGTTCTTGGGGTGTTGAATCGTTGATAGCGCCTTGTTTATAGTCTTCCAGTTTTGGGTATATTATGCTATCCGTTCCTCTATGATTATGGTCATGCACTTTGTATGGTTGTTGTTAATATCCGTATGGTTGTTGATTTTGAGCATTATGACTCGGGGTATTTCAGGTGGACCGGTGTTTGGATTGGATCAGGCACTGCGGTGGAGTTATATTAGGATATGATCCTTTGGGTAGATTTTGTGTGTCTTGGTTCTCCATTGTGAGATGGGTTCATAGCATTGCGCTTGTGGTGGTACCTTTTGAGCTTGTGACACGGTTCTCTCATTTGAATCTCTTTTCATTTTTGGGTACATTTTTTGTTGTTTCTTATTGGTGCACGGGTTGCATGGAATGTGGCTCTAGGTGAGATTGGTATGGCAAGTCTGTCAAGCAGCTTGTACTGGATGATATGAGGTTATTAGAACCTGGAATGAGCACTATCGGGATTGAGTAGGGTGTGTTTGGAGATGTGATGATGTCACTAGTCAGCTTAGAATTTGGGCTATGGTTCTTGTCGGGCAAGAGAGCTCCACGACTTGTTGCTTTGATGGGTGGTTATGAGTTTCTGGGTGTTTCTTTAATCATTTGCGGTGTACGAAGAGTTAGAACAAGGTTTTATTTGATATAAGGTTTGTTGCCGGTACCTGATTTGCTATTGAGCATCTATTGTGGCCGGAAGTTATTGCTATGACTATTTGAGTTATGTGGTATATCATGTGATTGCATCTTGGGTTGTGGTTATGGCTTTGGTACAAGCTTGTTCATAGTTATACAGTGTATGTATGTGAGAATCGGGTCTAGTAGTTGACATATTTATATGGATTGGGGTGACGTGGGATCACCTCCGGGTATGTGCATGGTGAGTTTACACAGTGATTTGATGGCTTTCTTGGCACGTTCGAGGATGAACATATGTTTTAGTGGGGGAGAATGTAACAAGCCGACCGGTCGTTTTGAGCAATTGCACTTCGTTCGGTGGCTTGAGGTCTTGAGTAACTTCATATGATATATTATGACTTGTCTGTATCATCGATTTTGATTTTTGGGTGATTTGGGATTGATTTGGAAGAATGATTCTCAAGTAGGAGGCTTTAAGTTGGAAGAGTTGACCAAGTTTGACTTTTCTGCATTTGACCTCGGTTACTTTTGTCAATTTGAAGCTTTGGAAAGTTTCAAGATTTGCCCGGGAGTTGACTTCGATGTCATTGGGTTTAGATTGTTGTTCCTAGAGTTGGAATAGGTTTGTTATGTCATTTGGAACTTGTGTGTAAAATTTGAGGTCATTCCGAGTTGATTTGATATGATTCGACATGAATTTTGGAAGTTGAAAGTTCAAAAGTTCATTAAGTTTGATTTGAGGTGAGATTCGTGAGTTTGAAGTTATATGGGATTTGAGGCCTCGATCAGGTGCGTGTTATATTTTGGGACTTCTTGGTATGTTCGGACAGGATCTTGAGGGGCTCGGGAGTATTTCAGATGAATTTCGGATTAGTTTGTGCATGTTGGGCAGTTGTGGTGCTGGTTCTTTGCACCTGCGCAGATTTAGCCGCAGGTGCGGAATTGCTTATGCGATAGAGTGGTCACTTCTGTGAAGGGGAGGTATCCAGGGGAGTTCCTCTTTTGCAGAGGTTATAATGCAGATGCGGGATCGATTCTGCGAGATGCAGTGGGCACCTGCGGAGCCGCAATTGCGATAAATGGTCAGAGGCCGCTTGTTCCCAGATGCGAGATGGGGACCGTAGAAGCAAGGGTCGCAGATGCGACTATGTGACCGCATATGCAAAATTGGATGATTTTGGAGAGAATTTTTACCACATGGATTGGGGTAAATATTTTCTGCTCGGTTTTGATTATATTTCATGATTCCATCTTCGATTTTGGCATTTGATTGATGATTTCAAAAGCGAAATTATGGGCTTTTGTCAAAACTTTCCTAAAGTGAATAATTGGATTTTGGAACATCGATTCGGAGTCGTATATGAGTGAAATTAGTATGTTTGGACTCGTAATTTAATGGGTTGTCAGAATTTCTGAGTTTTGGCTGGTTCCGGGGTGCGGGCCTAGGTTGACCTTTTGGTTGACTTTGAGTATTTTATTAAAGATTCGACCTTTATCATTTGGGTTTGTTTCCTTTGGCATTATTTGAAACTTTTGAGTTGCTTTTGGCTTGTTTCGAGCCATTCGGAGGTCGATTTGTGTGGTATGGCATTTATAGAGTATTGTTTGGCTTGCTCGATATTTGATTTGGCTTGCTTGATGTAAGTATCTTATCTAAAATCGGTTGAGGCACTAGTTATCTGAGTTATTTCTGATAGCTACGTGCTATGGGTGCACGTATGTGTTGGGTTTGAGCCTATGTGCAAGCACCAGGGTATTTATCCATATTCGGGGTAGTGCTTAGGCTGTGACATGCCTTGTATTGACTTTTAAGCTTTGATGTTTTCCATATTTGTAACCTTGTTGTGAACTATTTCATCCATGTTTGAGGTTACATAGAGGCTAATTCCCTGAATGAACTTGATAGTTGCTATTTCTATGATGAATTACCGATTTGAGCTATGATACCACACTTTGCACATGCCTACATTTTAGCATGTAATTATACCAGTCCAAGAGCTTGAAATTTGATATTCATTCATCATATACATATGTTCTTGTATATTCTCTTCTGTGTGATATGGTTTGGACTGGATGCCTGTGACCACGTTTGGCGGATTGTGTTGTTATGCCTGTGACCACTCCGGACGGATTGTGTTGTTATGCCTGTGACCATGCTGGGCAGATTGTGTTGTTATGCCTGTGACTACGTTGGGCGGATTGTGTTGTTATGCATGTGACCACACCGGGCGGATTGTATTATTATGCTTGTGAACACGCCGAGAAGATTGTGTTGTTATGCCTGTGACCACATCGGGCGGATTGTGATATTGAGCCTGTGACCACGCCGAACGGATTATGATTATTCGCAGGTGAGTTGTCCGTGCAACAGGTAAGCTGTCCGTGCGATTGATATTGTGCATGTGACCACGCCATACAGATTATGTTATTGAGCTTGTGGCAATGCCTGGCTGATAGCACGTTGAATTGGTCGTGCTTTCGTGTGGATATGGATCCATCCCCCTAGGGTCACCCTTTCATGATTCTCTCTTGATGGTGTAGACGTAAGATAGTGAGAAACCGACGGGTTTCTGGTTGATGTGAGCTCTAGGACAGCTGGTTAACGGTTTGGTTTGGTTACTGAGATCTTGATATGGGCCTCAGAGCCGTGATGTGGTTTCCATTGGGATCGGATTGTGCGCCGCAATATAATAATATTTGGTTATTGCATTACTTCCTTACTTGCAATTTCCTTGATTGTTTACCTGATTTACTTGCATATCTTCTTTATATGATGGATTGTTGACTGAGTAAAACACTTTAAAAAGAATCATGAGCACCGAGGTAGTTTTATCTGTGATTTTCCTTATTTGATCATATTTCTATTCTATACTTGTTGGAATTTATGAACTGTACATGTGATAGCGAGTGTCATTTATAGTTCTTGCTTATAATACCTCGTCGACTTATTGAGTACATTGGGTCGGTTGTACTCATACTACACTTATGCACCTTGCGTGCAGATCTTGGAGTTGTTGCTGCTGTGCATGGCGGAAGATGGCATTGAAGAAGTACCTGTTTCTTTCCGAACATACTTGTCCTTGTAGTTTTAGATTTGTAATCTGTTATGTACATTCCAAACAGATGTTGTATTGATTTCATACCAACCTTGTAAATCTAAGTCTTAGTGGCTAAGGACTTGTTCTACAAGTCCTTGGGAAATTGTACACAATTTTGTTAATTTACTTCTTGATTCTGATCATTATTATTAGCTTGTGTTGGATGTTAATTGGCTTACCTAGCGGGTTGGGTTAGTGTCACGACCATAATTTTCCTCTGTAGGATGTTGTGATAGCACCTAATCTCTACAACTAGGAAAGCCTAACATTTGATAATAATTGAACAGATGTAATTAAAAAAATACTAAAAACATGTATGATAAACTCATATAAACTTCTGAAAAATAGAATCTCAACCATACAATCCCCAAGAACTGAGGAACAGAGTCATAAGCTCTACAGAGTAAGCTAAAGTGTCAAGTACATCATTGTCCGAAGAAAGTACAACAGTAAATAAGAACAAGGGAAGGTGATTCTGAGGCCTGCGGACGAGGAGTAGATATACCTTGAAGTCTCCAAAGCAGCAACTCGATTAACACTAGCGTCCGATAGAGGCAGACATACATGGATCTACACTAAAATTGTGCAGAAGCGTACTATGAGTACACCACAATGGTACTCAGTAAGTATCAAGCCTAACCTCGGTAAAGTAGTGACGAGGTCAGGTCAAGACACCTACTAGGATATAAATAAATAGAATAAAACCATAAGAATGAATAATAGTGGAAAGCAGAGAAATAATTGATACGAAACAAGATAATAGCATGAACTGATACTGGAAATTAAGCATGGAAGTAACATAAAAGAAGCAACTAAAGAGAACCAAAATGATCATATACGGACAACAACTGCTAAACAAGAAAGAACAAAACAACAGAAACGTTCCCACCAAAACTCCTTGCAAAATGAGATAAACAACAAGAATCACAATGAGGTACCGCCTCGTGTACAATAATATTCACCACCGATGTACCACCTCGTATAAATGAAGAATCACAACCGAGGTACATCCTAGTATTCACATTTCTCAATTTCAATCACAATATGTTCTTATACCGCCACGTAAGCCTTACATTTGAGATAAGTTTTGAAAATAGTTTTCCCGAAATAGCTACACGCACTTTAGTCCACCTTATGACGCTGCGTGGCTTCACGTAGTTCCCCTACAAGCAACACGCACATAAGTCCCACCTTATACCGTCGCATGCACATTAACCCCATATCACATCATAATAACAACTCGCACCACAAGTGCCCATATATCACAACTTGCCAATAATCAACAATATCAATATTTTCACAACACTAGCCCGCGGCTCCACCACAACGTGTACAAGAATATCAACAACAACAATGACTGTAAAAATGCTCAACAAGGAAGATGTTTCAACAATAACAATTTTGCCTCAATGCGATAACAGCTTTCACAACTTCGACGCCCATAACTCAACAATGAGAGATAATTTATAACCACGATATTAAATAAGAATATCTCATAATGGAAGAGATAACGTATAACAATAATTTCAAATAATGAAAATCAACAACGAAAGGGATAACATGAACAATAACTTCAATTAATGATAATCAATATTGAAGGAGATAACACGAACAATAACTTCAAATAATGATAATTAACAATGAAGAGATAACATATAACAACAAAAGAGGCAACAATTTCAACTAAAACATGAGAGCAATTTATCAAGTAGGATGTATAACAAGTGTTAAACAAATCAATTAAGGCATGTAAGGATAGACCAACACAATTAAGGATAGATTAACTATAAGCATTTAGAACATGATATGGTATTTCAATTACAGCATGGAAAGAGTCCAAGTAACCTAAACCGATCAAATATCACGTACAACCCGTGTACCCACTTGCCACCTTACGTACATGACTTTCACATAGCATAAAAATAAATCAACCAATACCAATCCTAAGGGGTATTTTCCCCACACAAAGTTAGGCAAGACACTTACCTCAACTAGGCCAATTCAACACTCGGAAATAGATTTTCCCTTAAAATTTGCCTCCACGCGGCTCAAATCTAATCAAAATTGATTTAATATCATCAAACAATGCTAGGGAAATCAAGTGCAATAGATAAAGCTAAGATCCATACACTTTTCTCAAAATGTCAACAAAATTCAACCGGGGGCTCGCCCGGTCAAAATACGGGCCCAATAGTAGATTCCGACTACCATGACCCCATGAGTTCATATATGTGATTAGTTTCAGAATCCGAGTCCAAATCGACTCTCGAAACTCAAATTATTTTTTTTTTAAAACTTGTCAAAGTTTCACAAATTTTCACTTTGATTCACATGATTGTGATGTTACAATTTAAGATATGTTGATGGAACATGATTAGAAATAGATTAGAATCACTTACCTTAAGTTTGTAGGTGAAAATTCCCTCTCCAAATCGCCTCCTACCGAGTCTAGGGTTCAAAAATGAGAGAATGATTTCAAAAATCCCGTCTCCCAGCCCTTTAACCAGTTGCAGATGTCGCAATTGCGGATCAGGGCTCATATTTCCGAATCCTGACAGCCGTATACATCATCGCAATTGCGAGAAAAGGCACTGCAATTATGAACTGGCCATCATCAAAAAAACGAACTTTTGCTTGCAAATGCGAACTATGCTAAAATCATGTTGCCTTCGCAAATGCGAAGGGGAAGTGGCATTTGCGACATCTGACCCCTACTATCACCTTCGTAATTGCGAAGCTAGTGCTCGCAATTGCGACATCAGAACACCAGCACACCAGTAGTTCATTAAGTTCAAAACCTTTCTGATACATGTCTGGAACTCATCCGAGCCCTCGGGGTTCCAAACTAAATATCCACACAAGTCTAAAAATATCATACGAACTTGCTCGCGCGATTAAAACAAGAAAATAACATCTAAAACTACGAATCGAACACTAAAACACATGAATTTCAAAGTAAAGTTTAAGAATTTCTAAAGTTACAACTAAATGTCTGAATCCTATCAAATCAACTCCAAACGACACCAAATTTTGCAGACAAGTTCTAAATACCATAACAGACCTATTCCTAGTCCCAAAATCACGATACAAACCCAACCTATGGTCAAACCTTTAAACTTTAATTGCCAAATTTCGGCAAATCAACATAAATCATTCTACGTACTTCCAAAATCAATTCTGGGAATATGCCCAAGTCCGTAATCACGATACGAAGCTATTAGAGCCATCAAAACACGGTTCCGAGGTCGTTTTCACAAAAGTCAAAGTTTGGTCAATATTTTCTAATTTAAACCTCTAAGTCAAGAATAAAGGGTCGAAATCAACACGAAAGCTTCCCGGAACGAAACTAATCGACCCCGCAAGGCATAAAATCATAAACATAAATGTATGAAGCATCAAGAGGGGAAACAGGATGCAATTATAGAAAATGACCGATCGGGTCGTTACATTCTCCCCCTCTTAAAACAAACGTTCATCCTCGAACGTGCATAAGGACATGCCTGAATTTGTGAATAGATATGGATAATGACTCCTCATGTCGTGCTCAGTCTCCCAGGTCGCCTCCTCGACCGGATGACCCCTCCATTGAACCTTTATTGAAGGCTCCTCAATATAAGTCACAGGCTCCTCAATATAAGTCAAATCCTTGTCCAATTGGTCTATGCTGAAGTATAGAACATGAGACAGATCACCATAATACTTATGGAGAATGGAGACATGGAACACTGGATGAACCGCAGATAAACTAGGTGGCAATGCAAGCTTGTAGGCCACATCCCCAATCTTCTCAAGGATCTCAAAAGATCTGATATACCTAGGGCTCAACTTGCCCTTCTTCCCAAACCTCATCACACCCTTCATGGTGAAACCAGGAGCAAGACTCGCTCTCCAACTATGAATGCAACATCGCACCTTCCGATCCGCATAACGCTTCTATCTAGATTGGGTTGTATGAAGCCGATTCCGGATCATCTTGACCTTCTCTAAGGCATCTCGAATCAAATCCATGCCTAATAACTTATCCTCTCCTAGATCAAACCACCCAACTGGAGAATGACACCATCTCCCATGTAGAGCCTCATACGGAGCCATCTGAATACTCGATTAGTAGCTGTTGTTGAAGGCAAACTCTGCAAGCGGAGAGAACATATCCCAAACACCCAGGGGGGGAAGAGGCACGAAGCATATCTTCTAATATCTCAATGGTGCACTCGGACTATCCGTTCGTCTGAGGGTAAAATGCTATGCCTAGCTTACATTATACAGCTGTCTAGAAACGCGATATGAATTGTGTACTCCGGTCAGAGGTGATGGATACCAATATTCCATGAAGTCTGACAATCTCGCAGATATAAACCTGAGCCAGCTACTCTGAAGAATAGGTAGTCACCACCGGAATAAAATGAGCTGACTTGGTCAACCTGTCCACAATCACACATATTGCGACAGTCTTCTTCTAAGTACGTAGGAGCCCAACAACGAAGTCCATGGTGACATGCTCTCATTTCATTCGTGAATCTCAAGTCGCTAAAGAAAACCACCTGGTCACTGATGCTCATACTTCAACTGCTGAAAATTTAGGCACTGAGCTACATACTCCACTATGTCTTTCTTCATCCACCTCTACCAATAGTGTTCCCTCAATTCCTGATACATCTTAGCGTCACCCGGATGGATGGAGTACCGCAAAATGTGGGCCTCCTGAAGAATCAGCTCACGCAAACCATCCACATTGGGCACACATAACAGGCCCTACATTTGCAACACACTGTCATCTCCGATGGTAACCTCCTTGGCATCATCATGCTGAACCGTGTCCTTGAGGACAAGAAAATGGGGTTCGTCATACTAACACTCTCTAATGCGATCATATAGAGAAGACCGGGAAAGTACGCAGGAAATAACTCGACTAGGCTCTTTAATATCCAATCTACCAAGCTGGATGGCTAAGGCCTGAACATCCAATGCTAATGGCATCTCTGCTGCCCGTAGATATGCTAGACTACCCAAACTCTCCGCAAGGCGTCGACCACCACATTGGCCTTCCCGGCATGCTATAGAATGGTAATATCATAGTCCTTAAGTAACTCTAACTACCTCCGCTGCAAAAAGTTAATATCTTTCTATTTGAACAGATGTCGTAGACTCCGGTGGTCGGTAAAGACCTCACAAGGGACACTGTACAAATAATGTTGCCAGATATTCAATACATGAACAATGGCTACCAACTCCAAGTCGTGGACTGGGTAATTCTTCTCATGGGTCTTTAGCTATCTAGATGCGTAGGCAATCACCCTACCGTCTTGCATCAACACCGCGCTAAGGCCAATATATGATGCATCACAATACACAGTATAAGACCCCAAACCCGTAGGCAACACCAACACTGGGATTGTAGTCAAAGCAGTCTTGAGCTTTTGAAAGCTCGCCTCTCACTCCTCGGACCATATAAAAGGAGCAGCCTTCTGGGTCAATCTGGTCATAGGTGCATCAATAGATGAGAAACCCTCTACGAAATGATGATAATACCCGGCTAAACTAAGAAAACTCTGAATCTCAGTGACTGAAGATGGTCTGGGCCAACTCTAGAGTGCTTCAATCTTCTTAGGATCTACTTTGATCTCCTCACTAGACACCACATGACCCAAAAATACCACCGAATCAAGCCAAAATTCAGACTTTGAGAATTTTGCATACAACTGCTTCTCTCTCAAGGTCTGGAGCACGATCCTCATGTGCTGCTCATGATCTTCCTAACTGCGGGAGTACACCATGATTTCCTCAATAAACATAATGACAAATGAAAAAAGACAAGGCTGGAATACACTGTTCAGCAGGTGCATAAATACTGCTGGGACGTTGGTCTGCCCAAATGACATCACAAGGAACTCGTAGTGACCATACCGAGTCCTAAAGGTAGTCTTCGAAATATCCAGTTCCCGAATCTTCAGCTGATGATAACCTCATCGTAAATCAATCTTTGAGAACACTCTAGCACCTTGTAGCTGATCAAATAAGTCGTCAATGCATGCAATGGATACATGTTCTTCACCGTAACCTTATTCAACTGCCGATAATCAATACACATGCGCATAGAACTATCCTTTTTCTTCACAAACAAGACCGGAGCACCCCACTGCGACACACTAGGCCGAATGAAACCCTTATCAAGCAACTCTTTCAACTGTTTCTTTAACTCCTTCAGCTCCGTTGTGGCCATACAGTATGGTGAAATAGAAATGGGCTGAGTGCCCGATAATAAGTCAATACCAAAATCGATATCCCTATCAGGTGGCATGCCCAGAAGATCTGCTAGAAATACATCTGGAAGGTCTCCCCCTACCGGAACTGACTCAACAGTAAGGGTATCAGCACTAACATCTCTCACAAAGGCTAGATAAGTATCACATCCCTTCTCAACCATCCGCTGAGCCTTTAGAAATGATACAACCCTGCTAGAAACATAATCTAATGCACCCATCCACTCTAACCGTGGTAAACCTGGCAGAGCCAGCGTCACAGTCTTGGCGGGATAATCTAGAATAGCGTGATAGGGCGGCAACCAGTTCATGTCCAAGATAACACCAAAGTCTACCATACTAAGTATTAACGGCCAATTTTGACCCTCCCAAATTAATTTACTTATACTTAATTATTTATAATAAATATTTTAAAAGTATTTTTCTATCAATAATTACCTATTTTAAAACATTAATTAAGTGTTAGCTTCGAAATTAGTAACCCAGCATTAGTATTATGTAATTACAGATATACTACTATTAAAATAATTTTAATACATCATAGAAGTTTTATAATTAATTTACGAATTACTTCACAAATTTTGATTGATTAGATTACTATGTTGATAATTCAAAATTAGTGTTGTAATTTAGAAAACAAAGTATTTTTTAAATAAATAATTACAATAGTTAGTAGTGTATTTGATAATTATAAGTTTACTATATTTTATTGGAAATTAATTAAATTTAATTAAAATAATTTTAAAAGGGTTAAAAACTAAAAGACTATAATTGCAATTCTTTAATTAAATACAAAGTGGCTCTTCGTTAAATCAATTCCATCCCAATACACGAGCCTAAGACAAATCTGACCCAATCCAAAAGACTCTCTATTTCACCTTAGCGATCCGCCTTAACCCCTGAGGACCAATAGGAATTCATCATGCAAGCTCCCAAATCTCCCTCACACAAGAAACACACATGCATCTAAGTCGTTCCATTTGATCGAGACTTACATTTAATCTCCGTTTTTATTTTAAATTTTAAACACCCACCCAGAGATCTCATCTCCACCGTCAAAATCCTATAATCCGACGGGCACCAACATTCCTATTGAAAACCCTTAAATGACCGAATTATCAGGGACAATCTAATGACCTATATCCTATCTTTAACCTTAGAGACGACCTCCCAATACCCAAACCCTAAAAATCATTTCCTTCTTTCCCAGCCGCTCTTCTTTCCTCTTTCTCTCTCTTTTCTCTCAACCTCACAGCCCAAATCAATCAAAAACCTTGCACAAATTCATGCAAGGTCATGAATTCACACGGAGATTCATCGTCCTTGTCTCCCACATCCATGATTCTCGCTGAATCTTTCCCGTCTCATCATCAAAAATTCAAATCCCCCAAATCCGAACCCTAAGCCTAAAGATGAAACCTCAAATCGCCATTGACCTTTCAAATCCATGGCATGCATGGTTATCCATTTTGCTCTTGTACTTCAGATCTCGTCAGTCTTTTTGTTTTCACCATTCGATTCAAAAACTCTAATCGAAGAGTCATACCAAAAGGCGAAACTTCAACTCATCTAACTTCTTCCTTCTTTCTTTCAAATTGAAGCAAGCATGAGACGCTAGCTGGCTTCATCATTGATATTCGACATCCAGAGGTCAAATGCAATAACCTCTGGGTATTAGAGTTCTGACTGATGGTCTCTTATGCTTCAATGGTCGGTCTCTCATATCTCTCATACTCATGTAAAATGTCTACTAATTCCCCTCTGTCTCTAAGATTTTCACTCGATTGTGCTTGCATCATCACTCCTCCGTCATTCTCCACTATTGATTTTAATCTGGAACCATAATGCTTTACAACCACTATAAATAGGGGTTTTTAATATTCTCACCTAAGATATCTAACACACCAAACACACATAAAAGATACAACAAAGATATCACGAAATCACTTAGCAAAATATCAATTGTTAGTCTTGGGCAGTAAATAATCAAGCTAGGGTTCTAACTGGCTTCTAATTTCTTTCTAATTCTGAATCTTACACTCGTCAGGGTGAGTTCTTGATTCTATACGGCTAGGAAAAAGTCTTTTTGTTTAGTTTGCTGCTCAAGAGGATGTCAGTATACCTCCATCATTTTTCTCTTAATTGCTATATTCGAAAATCATGAGCGTGCTATTGTTTATTTGTTAAATGCTTCATTTATAATGTTTGTTATCAGTCTGTAATCGTTTATTTTGTTTCACCATGACTTTCTGATTAATATGCGATGAGTTATTGTATTTATTTAATAGTTATTGAGTGGCTGTGTGACCTTAATGACTTTAATCTCTGTATTGAATAGCCTATGTGATTAAGCTGCATAACTTGCCTTAATGATTTCTCATATCTACCTAGACTTTAGATTTTCTACTAATGTACTTTCATAATCTTCATGCTTATCATGTTTTATTCCTTTGAGTTCTGTTATTCTAAACTTGGATTGTTGTTAGAAGATTCTAGCTAAAACATACATTAAAGTATATAGTGTGACCCTGCACCACTTGGTTGAGGCTTGTGAAGTCTGAGTATTTAAAATGCTTTCATTTCTTTACATAAATGTTTGTTAATACTTAAGTATTCTTTGAGTCCTCACCATGCATGCTTTACATCCGTGTCTAACTATTAGTTACAAACAGTCCTTCTAGGATGAACTTTCTGTGAACATCAATGATATATTGTTATGATCAGTGTACCTCTTATGAGTTAGATTGTAGTTGTGTCTGTTGTGGTTGAATGCTATCTGTTTCTATAACTTGAATATAACTCCACCATGCCTAGCTATTGACCTTAGTCTGAATAAGTTTACTTAGTATGATGTTTCCCTTGTTCTTAATCCTTAATGATACTGTAATATGATTCTGTAATGTTTGAAATTATCCTATCTTGTGAGGTCGTAACTTTGAATGAAGTCTCTGTATGTATGAAAGTTTGGCTTGACTCTTTGTTTATCCCTCATGACTTCATACTTTGGACATTACTTTGAAACTATACACAGTCCTCATTTTCCCCTGTTATTGTGGATTGAATCTGGTATAAGAGAAACCTTTTATTTGAGTGTAATAACTTGCCTATGTCATTGTCTGAATATTTGCTGAGGATCTCAAATGATTCAAATAGTGCTATTAACCTGTGTGTATGCTCATAATAACTTTTGGTATTAAAATAATCTGTATGCTGAAGCAATGGCATATCCCAAAGCTATTTCACCTCTAAACTATTTGGTATTCATCAATCTCTGAGATGTTGATCCCAATTATTTTTTTCTTTAGCAAAAATAGTGCTATGATTTTCCTGCCTATGTGTGTATTTTGGAAATTTAAACTTCATATCTATCTAGTATGTTAATCAATCACCTAGAGCTAAAAGTATTGTTATAAGAAATGGGAACTGTTTCTATGTGTTTTTCCTATGTTATTCTGTCAAGAAGGATTATGCTTCTGTGGTAGGAGATGTCATAGTAGTTGGTTTGCATTGAAAGAGCCTCATTGGTATTCAAACCTATAGGGAAGAATGAATTGTTAGTGGTTAGGGGTATTCGTGAGCAGAGTTTAACTCTAGGTTGGGTTGCTCTCCTCGGCCCAAGCATTGCTCTGGGCCTTGAGACCCTTGGGAACTTTGAAGTGTCGGGGGATTCAAAGAGGGCATCGGCCTTGAGTGGAATTCTATCCTTAGCCCTTAATTCATTGACACTTGTTATTCTCTTTGGGTTTGGTATTTAATGACAACGAAATGTGTTCAATGTGGATCATTTACTATACATAACCTCCGCATTAGTATGTCTTTCTTAGTATTTAAATTCTGTCAGTGATCTTTTCCTTTGTTCTTTGCTTGCAAATTTCATATATGAACATGTATATAGTACAGTTTTTCTAATGATCTTCTCTTTTTTTTTTGAACATGTACAATTATTTGGGCCTGCTCAGTTCTTTAAGAACTCAAGCCCAAGTCCAGCCCTGCTATGTCTCAGAAGGTTCAGAGTCACCTGTCGCCCGTCCATGTTACTGCTCGTCCTGCCTCTTTGAGGCCCAAATACTAGAGTCATTTCTTTTCCTTCGCTTCTTTATTTACTGCTTTCGTTAATATTTTATTTTATCCTTTAATTCATAAAATAACTTAGACAAGCCTTAAAGAACCTATGATTAAAACGAAGCCTTAGTTAGCAATTAATTCTACATACGTTAATCGTGAGTTTTTATTAATTTATTATGCTTTGCTAACGCTTTTCCTAAAGATTTTTTAAGTCCAAAGGCATAACAAAGGCTGAAGTCCCTCTTTCAAAAAGAAAATCTAGAGCTGAATCCCGAAGTTTAATTTTCTAAAAAGAATCGGCTCCTCTCTGAAATCAAAGTGTTGCTAATGAAATTAAAGTAGTAATAGGAAAAACCCTAATTCTCTCTTCTCTCTCCTCTCTCTAGGCAATTCAATAGTATTTTGAGCAGCCATGGCTACTGCGATCTCTCCCCAGCCTTTGTCTGTGGGAGAGCCGATCCAAATCACAAATGAACCAACCAAAAACATAAAGGTCCAACAATCATACGCTGCTCAAGTTCTTCCAACGAAATCTTCCGCAAACATTTTAAAAACTGAATTGATTCCTATTAATATTATCCATGGAGAACCAACAATTCAATTCACCATGGAAGAGGTTAATGAGTTTACTACGAAGAAGATTTACACCAAGCCGTCATCATCAAATATTCTTATGGAAAACCAGATTTGCACGAGCTTCGACAGACTTTGCCAAAAAAGTTCGGGGTTAATGGTTTTTATAATATTGGCCAGCTTGAATATCGCCATATACTGGTAAGATTTTATTTATATGATGATTATGTTCATTTCTTATCAAGGTCGACGAGATATATTAAAGCACAAAGGTGAGGAATTTTTCTTTCGGACTTTTCCATGGATGCTAGGATTCAATCCTAGGGAGGAAACATCTAAGACAGTTCTTTGGGTCTCTTTTCCAGAACTGCCTCCCAACTTCTTTGCAAAGAAATCACAATTGTCAATAGCTTCAGCAGTAGCAAGGGTTAAGGTGTTGCTTGACTTACCGGACAAACATCCTACTAAAGTTATGTTACAAATTGTCGATAAAATAACTGGGAAGCTGTTTAAGTTTATCAGCATGTTGTGTACGATAATCTACCAAAATATTACACGTATTGTAAACATCAAGGGCATGAAGAACGATCATGTCATGTGATGCAGGGGAAGAGTAATACAACTGAAACGGATGGTGATAATATATTGAGTATGGTTAATAAGATGAGCAATATTGATCAGTATAAGAGAGATGCTAGACAGTCATTAGACGCAAAAAGTGCTGGGCAAAATAAGGGAGCGCAACAAGCTGCTACAGATGATGTTGATGTAGTTAATCCAAAGGAGCTTACTCAGGTGGATGCAGGGAAGAGGGCAGTAGGTATGGCTCCGTTTGGCAATCCTCGAGCTACATGGAACCAGGTAAAATATAATAGACCTAAGGCAAACACTACTGGAAAAGAGATGGAGACTACTGGTAAGGAACTTGCTATAATCGAGGCTACAACTGATGCAACATGGGAAACATCAGCTGATGCAGCTATTACAGTTGCAAATATATTTGCATTACTTGAAAAGAGAATAGAAGACATTGACCAGAATCGACACGTGACAATGGTTGAAGAAGCAGGTGAAGTGCAGAAGGTGGCTGAGAATTATTCTAATTCAACAATGAAACAAGTCACTAGGTCTCCGAGCAAGAAGCTAAACCATAAGGCTCATAAGTTTAATCCGAGTGGACAAGGGATTGAATCAGCATTGCAAAAGGAGTCCACATCACAATATGTTAATAGAACTTTTGGACAAGGTGTTACTACCAATCAATCGTGCAAAAAAATTCCTTGTCAAATTGTTGACACAAATGCAACGGGTGAATTGAACAATGCAGTTGACAGAATATAGAGGTTACACAACATCAATGTTGAAGCTCCACTAGTGGGATTGTCAGCTAGGGAGCAGTTTCATAATATTGATACAGAGGTTACACAAGATAAAGTTTGTTCAGA
This sequence comes from Nicotiana otophora, assembly GCA_000715115.1. Taxonomy (NCBI): domain Eukaryota; kingdom Viridiplantae; phylum Streptophyta; class Magnoliopsida; order Solanales; family Solanaceae; genus Nicotiana; species Nicotiana otophora. The sequence goes on from AWOL01S0031537.1 coordinate 224,783, forward strand.
TATTCACACTGTTGATGGAAAGCACTTGCAACATAATGGAACAGTACATCTGAAAAATAGGGCAACTGTCCAACCAGGTTTGGAATCAATATATGAGCTGCAATACATGATGTTGCAACAATCTTTGGGAGTGGGAACTCAAAACTCCATGGTGCTGAAGGATGCAAATAAAGATGACTTTCACCATGCTATCATACCTCATCAAGAAGGTGCAATTGAGCCTACTACTATGCCATGTTCTTATGATACTAAACAACCACTTCATATTCAATTCAACATCCCCTTGAAGACACCTATCCAAGTCTTACATGATCTTGTAACTCATAATGTTGTACCAGTTGATATTTAGCAGGCAATGGGAGATAATGAATAATTTGAGGAAGAGGGGGATGATGAATCCCTAGCAGGAAAGTTCAAGGCGGTAGCAAAGGAAGCTGATTTATCTCCTAGGGCTGGGAAAGGAGTGGTAAAAAGGCAAGGAAATAAGGACAACACAAAGGGATGCATCAACCAAAAATTAGTTTTCCTAGAAGGGCAGCCTCACAAACTAAATGATGATAAAGACTCTAATTTGGAACATGAGGTCTGTCAATACACAATAGGCCTTTCATAGAACATGGCTTCTTAGTTGTTTCTTTGATGGAGCCTTTCCACAATTGTAGACGCATTCATAATTACAGGAGGAGACTAGGAATGGATGTTGTTATGTCAAACACTAATAGTAAAATTTGGATGTTCTTTGATGCAGTTGTTGAATGGGATTTAGTGATGGACACTAAGCAACAAGTTACTATTAAGATATATAATTAAGACATAGGCCAGCACATCATCATGACTTTTGTATATGCTAAATGTTCATTACTTTAACGACTGGAACTGTGGGACAATTTGTACTACTTAGCTAGTGATATAGAAATGCCTTGAGTAGTTGAAGGTGATTTCAATGTGATTTTACATGAAGATGAAAATATAGGAGGCTTGCCGGTGTATCCTCTTGAATATAAAGATTTTGCATTCTTTGTTAACTCCTGCAGTTTGTTTGATCTTGGGTACAAAGGTAGTCCTTTCACTTGGTGGAATGGTAGACCAAATGCACAATGCATCTTCAAGAGGCTGGAAAGGATCCTTGTCAATTTTCCTTTCCAGAACATCTTCCCAAATATACAAGTTGAGCACCTAATAAGGACTAGCTTAGATCATGCCCCATTGTTAATGAATTGTGGGCAGGAGGCTATACACTTTGTTAAGCCTTTTAAGTTCCTCAACTTCTAGACTAAAAATGACACTTTCAAACAAGTGGTAAGACAGAACTGGGTAGCAGATTTTATAAGTGATCCTTTCTTGATGTTCAAACAGAAGTTGAACAGAGTGAAGACAACCCTATTACAATGGAGTAAACTAACTTTTGGAGATATCTTCAAGCAATTGGCTATTATGGAGGATATTATTAGGGTTAAAGAGATGCTTTTTGAAGAGGAGACAACAGCTGAAAACAAAATTGTTCTTCAACAAGCACAGGTAGAATTGAAAAAATACCTTAGCATTGGAACTAATATTACTAATTATTATTATACTTATTATATCATTTATATTTTTAGAAAAATAAGTATTATTAATTTAAAAATACATTACTATATTTATTGTTGATTAATAAGTATAAATATATTAATTCAAAAAGGGTGGGTCAAAATTGGTTGTCAACAATATCTTTAATACAATAATATTTATCAAGACTATCTCCTTTATCTTTTTTTAAAAAAAAATCTCACTTAATTAACATTACATTAATTAGAGCAATAAAGGTAAATTTGGAGGGGGAAAAATCAAAATGACTAATTATTTTTCTAAAATTCAAATGTATTAAAGTAAATTCAATTTGTTAAATCGACTAATACTTAAAACTGTCCCAACCTAGGTTAGGGGTCGTAAGACCTTAGCTTGCTGCTGAAAGATATCGCTAAGCTAGCGCGGCTTGCTTCACTTTTCAAAGCTCCACCCTCTAGCTCAAATTCAACATCTATAAAAAAGCACTTTATTCTCTTCTAAAGAAATATTTACTTGTTATGAATAAATAAGCATATGAAAGAACTCCATATAAATGACATAGTCACATGTTTGATACATTGGTGAGATTGAAGGGGGTTCCGTTACGTGGTTTGGTCTTTTGTGAGGTCAAAGGGAGTTGCAAGTGCAACTCATAAAGAGGTAAAAGAACTAAAGAAAATGTCTGGTTGGACAAACAAGTTACAATAGAATTTAGGTTTAAAAGCCATATTGGAGCATAGAAGGTGTTTTTTTATATTTATATACTAATTCTTTCACATGAAGTGCAGAATACCTACATTCTGTTGTGACTTTCATGAATTCCAAACCCTCCAGCCCCACAACTACTCTAAAAGAAATTTCTTCTACTATAATCCCACCATTCAATAAAGAGCTAAAGCATGTGATACTTTTTTCTACATGAAATGATGTTTTTTGGATTAAATTATTGGTAGTTGGACACTTTGCCAGTTGTACTATATTTTACTATACCATGGACGAAGCTCATGCTACTGCCTACAGTACCTTATAAAACTTTGGCAAAACCATGGGCGTTGTGTTTTCTTCTCTCCCAAATTATACTTATATTTGTATTAGGAAATCAATTGAATATGTACAAATATGTAAATGCAAAACCAGTAACTAAAACAAACTATGAGTTCACTGTAAAGTTCAAAATTCATAAACTTCAATCCTGATTTCACCTTAGTAGAGTTTGTGTTATCCTGCGCCCATGCATAGAAAGGACTCTTCTAAAGTCAATAAGACACTGCAGGTGTTCCCCTGGGATATATTTGGTTCTTGCCCATGTACGCAGAAAAGGTCATTTATGTATTTCCTATTCAGCATGGTTCGTGACAGATTAAAAGTGTATATGAGCTACGCTAATATGGGGGATAAAAGGTGTTTGGGGAGATGCTTGCAAGCATACCTAATATTATTGCTCTGTCCTTGAAACTCTATATTATAAATATAAATTTGGTTACTTATAATAAGTGTAACTAGTTATCTTAAATTTAAGGCTGACAACGTGCTACAGTGAGTTGGATTACTACGATAACATGTAGGCTAATATATATATATATATATATATATATATATATATGTATGTATATGTGGGAAGGGGGAGGATGTGTCTAATCAATATAACTTGAGGTGGTGTAACGACCCGATCGGTCATTTTGCTTTCTAGATCCCCGTTCCCCTAAATAAGACTCCTCGTATGTGCTTTTGCTGTTTTGTGACTTGAGGGGATGGTTAGTTCGGGTTTGAAAGGGTTCGGGTTGAAATCGGAACACTTAGTTCCTTAACATTAATTTTAAAGGGTTAAGTTTGAGTTGGGTCAACATTTCTAATAAACGACCATGAAATCTGGATTTGACGATCCCAATAGGTTCGTATAATGATTTTGGACTTGAGCGTGTGTTCGGATCGGGTATTGGATGACCCAGGAACGTTTCGGCGCCTAAATTTGAAAGTTGGCTTATTGAAGGTTCTAAATATCTTTAAATTTAGTGTGGAGTAGGTTTCGGTGTTATCGAGGTTCGTTTGGGATTTCAAATACGGAAATAGTTCCGTATGGTGATTTAGACTTGCACGCAAAAATTGGTATCATTCCGAGTAGTTTAAGTATGATTCGCCGCGTTCAGAGCAAGTTTGAGGAACTTGATGTTCATAAGTTGACTCGATTTGGTTTGGGGTGTCATTCTTAGTTTTGGTATTGTTTTTCATGTTTCGTGAGGTCGAGCAGGTCCGTTTTATGATTTCGAACTCGTTGGTATGTTTGGACGAGGAGTAAGGGGCCCTGAATACCATTCGGACGTTGCGCGAAAGTCATTTGGACTTGGAGAACAATGACTAAAGCAGCAGAGCTTCTGGTGCAATCGCACCTGCGAGGAGCTAGCCGCAGGTGCGAGCTCGCAGAAGCGAGCCAACGAATGTAGAAGCGGCCCGCCGTGGCCTGCCTAGGATCGCAGAAGCGGAGCAAGGACCGCACCTGCGAAAGCGTAGGTGCGAAGATGGCAAGCGCAGAAGCGGGCAAGGCCGCAGATGCGGCACGTGCGCCGCAGAAGCGGGCTAACAGAAGCAGGCCATTATCCGCAGATGCCAGCTGGGGGAGAGCCGCATCTGCGATACTTTTTCTACAGATGCAGAGCCGCAAAAGCGACTGATTCTCCGTAGAAGCAGAAATCGCTGGAGGCAGAAGGGTCCATTTAATACGGAACTTAGGGCATTTTGGCTCATTTATTTCACTTCTTGGGCGATTTTTGGAGCTTCCTAGAGAGGGGTTTTCACCTAGCTATTGAAGGTAAGTAATTTCTATCCAATATAAGTTAAATACATAGATTATGGGTAGATTTTAACATGAAAAATTATGAAAATTATGGGTTTAGATGAAAAACCTATGTTTTGATAAAAATGGGATTTAACCATGAAAATGATTATGAAATTGGGTGAAAATGATATATTTGAGTTCGTGAGGTTATGTGTAACATTTATCTTTGAAAATAGTCGAAATCCGGGTACGTGGGCCCAGGGGTAAATTTTAGGAAGTTTTCAATTTGGGTTGGGTAATTACTCTAATAGTCATATTATAAACTTTTGCACATGTATTGTTTAATTTATATAACATTTGACTAGTTTCGGGTTGTTTGGCACCGAGTTGAGGATTTAAAGTATTTTTGTGGATCAGAAGTGAGCTTGAGAACGAGGTACGTCTCTTGCCTAACCTTGTAAGAGGGAACTCATCCCCTTAGGTGTATTGTCATTGTGAATTACTTATGTGGGGAGCTACATACGCACTAGATGACGAGAGCCCGTGCGTAGCTATATTCCATGAGATGTTCGGGTAGTCTTAGATTCCTATCATGCCTTGATTGTGTTGTTATATTTATTATATATATTAATTGTCTTAAATAAAGTTGAGATTAGGGATTGTAAGGTTAAAACTCTCTAATTTAGATTTCTTTTTTTGGGAAGAATTGAGGAATATATATTAACTCTGAGAAATCCATGTCCACTCGTGTCGCAAGTACTTCCGCGAGCGAGGTAAAATTCTCTACTCTCATGGGAACGGGTTGTTCGTCTCGGCGGGTTAATAGATACATATATGGTTCATGTCGTTCGGCCCTCGGCAGTGCACACAATAATTTTTTGGATCGGGCCGTACGACATCGGCATAAATCATGCGTGATAATACTCGGAACCTGATTACACTTGATATTATTTCATGCTTGTGAGGCTATAATTTATTTAATGACAGAAATTGAATTCATATTAGTAGGTGTTGGCTAGAGAAATTCTTGGAATTTATAATTAGTTAAGGAACCATTTATTCATTGCTTGTCACTTTGTTATTATTTTTATTATTTCCATGTTCCATACCTGTTTATAATTCTTGTATTTTATTATTGGCCCATAGTAAGTGTCAATAGCAACCCCTTGTCACTACTTCTTCGAGGTTAGACTGGACACTTACTGGGTACATGTTGTTTATGTAGTCACGCTACACTTCTGCACTAACCGTGGAGGATCAGAGGCAAATGCATCTGTTAGTCATCCCGGCGCGCACCCCTGATACTCCGAGACTTAGTGGTGAGATGCTTCCGAGCCCGTTCTGCAGCACCTGAAGTCTCTATTTTGTATTTACTTTATGTCTACTCTACTTCAGACAGTAGTTTAGCATTTTTTATATTCTACTAGTAGCTCATACACTTGTGACACCAAGTCTTGAAATTATGCTAGTAGACATTTGATGATTTTTGAGTATTTATTTCACCACACTAGTCTTTATAATTGCTCATACTTTATTTTTATTACATTTCTCACCTCTCACTTATTTCAAATTAAAAATCAACCATTTATAAAATGTTAAAAAGAATAAATACAGGGCTAGTTCACCGTTAGCTTTCCTAGCGGCGACGTTAGGCGCCATCACGATCTATAGGAAAAATTGGGTCGTGACAATATGGTATCAGAGCACTAGGTTCACGTAGGTCTTACAAGTTATGAGCAGGCCTAATAGAGTCGTCTGTACTTATCTTTGAGAGGCTATAGGGTGTTAGGAAACTATTGTTTCTTCATATCCTATCGTGAAGTTGATGTTGTGCTAAGTACCTTTCTCTTATTCTCACACAGATAGTGAGAACGGACGCGGAAGATGTACCTGATCATGGAGGAGCTTCTCCCGTTATTGCTAGAGGCCGAGGTAGAGGCCAAGGGAGGAATCCAGCTCGTGGTATATGATAACGACGTCCTAGAGTTGTTCCAGTTGTGCCACCAATGGATCCAGTAGATGACCCTATTATTGAGGAGCAGGACGAGGTGCCTGCAGCAGAGCCTGCCCCATTGGATTTCATGTCTGCACCGGGATTCCGGGAAGTCATGGGCCGTATGTTGTGGTTCATAGATTCTATGAGTCAAGCTGATTTATTTCCAGCAGGCACAGCCACATCTCTGGCGGAAGGGGAGCACAGACCTCTACCGCTCATGCTCTTGGGCATGCAACCGCCATATATCAGACCCCAGGTGCACTATCCGTGGGCAGAGCCCAGCCAGTCGCAGTAGCTATACCTAAGCCCAGACCAGCTGCGCCTGGCGAGCCGCAGAAGCTAATGGACAGATTGACCCGGCTACACCCTCCTGTCTTTGGAGATGAGCGACATGAGGACCCCCAGGACTTTATTAATTGGTACAGGGACAGACTACATAACATGAGGATATTGGAGTCCCACGGGGTGGACTTTACCACTTTACAGCTGGAAGGCAGAGCCCGTAGGTGGTGGCAGTCATATCTTCTTGGTAGACCAGCAGGTTCTACTCCCTTGACTTGGGATTAGTTCACGCGTATCTTTATGGATAGGTATATTCCACCCTCTCAGAGGGAAGAGTTGCGGTTTTAGTTCGAGCAGCTCCAGCAGGGTCAGATGTCAGTGACCGAGTATGAGGCGAGGTTCTCTGAGTTGTCTTGCCATGCTCTTATGATACTTCCTATCGATGTAGAGAGAGTGCAGAGGTTTGTTGCAGGTTTTCACTCTGCTATCCAGGCCACTATGGCTCGATAGGTTGAGATGGGGACTTCTTACGAGCTAGTTATAGAGATAGCTCGGAGGATCGAGGGTGTTCGTCAGCGGAGCCGAGAGAAAATGTAGCGAGACAAGCGGTTCCGCAATTGTGGAGGGTTTAGTGGTGCTCCGTCTGGGGGAAGAGGTCAGTTTGGGAGAGGTCATCTTAGTAGACCCACATATCCAGCACCGCCACCTTCTCGGGGTGCTATAGTGCGGCCCTATTTCAGCACCATGCCAGAGAGCTCCTACCACCCACCAGCTATTCAAGGTTCCCCCAGTGGGTATTCAGGCCATCAGGGTCAGACTTTAGGTCAGCAGTCCACCGTTCTGAGGGGTTGTTACGAGTGCGAGGATCTTGGCCATATGAAGAGGTTTTTTCCCAGACTTCGGGGCAAGGCAGTACAGCAGGGTTATCAGCCTATGATTACAGCACCAACTGCCGCACCAGCCGTCCGGCTACATAGAGGCGGAGGGCAGGTGATCAGGGGCTATCCTAGAGGTATAGGTCAGATAGGTGGAGGCCAGTCAGGTGGCGCTCCGGCTAGATTCTATGATTTTCCAGCCAGACCAGATGCAGTAGCCTCAGATGCCATGATCACAGGTATTATCTCTATCTGTGGTAGGGATGCATCAGTACTATTTGATCCAGGTGCTACATATTCATATGTTTTATCTCTATTTGCTCATTTTTTGGGTATTCCTTGTGTGTCCTTGGGTACTCCTGTTTATGTGTCCACACCGGTGGGCGATTATGCTGTTATGGATCGGATTTATCGGTCCTGTATTGTTACCATCTGTGGTTATGAGACTACAGTGGATCTTCTGTTGCTCGATATGACCGACTTTGAGATCATCCTAGGCATGGACTGGTTATCTCCATATCATGCCATTCTTGATTTCCATGCCAAGACTATTACCTTAGCGATGCCAGAGTTGCCTAGATTGGAGTGGAAGGGTTCGTATGTCAGTGCATCTAGTCGGGTTATCTCTTTTATGAAGGCTCGACATATGGTTGATACAGGTTGTTTGGCATATATAGCCTATGTTCGGGATACTACCATAGAGACTCCGGCAATTGATTCAGTGCCCATGGTCGGGAGTTCTCCGATGTGTTTCCTGCTGATCTTCCAGGCATGCCATCAAATCGTGATATCGATTTCTGCATTGATTTGTCTCCAGGTACTCAGCCTATCTCTATTCCCTCATACTGCATGTCTCCTAAAGAGTTGAACGAGCCGAAGGAACAACTCGAGGAGTTGCTAGCAAAGGGGCTCGTCAGACCGAGTGTGTCGCCTTGGGGTGCCCCAGTGTTATTCGTGAAGAATAAAGATGGGACTATGCGGATGTGCATTGATTACTGCCAGTTGAACAAAGTTACCATTAAGAACAAGTACCCATTGCCAGGTATTGATGATCTATTTGACCAGTTGCAGGGTGCCAAGGTGTTCTCTATGATTTGCTTGAGATCGGGGTACCATCGGTTGAAGATTCGTGATTCAGATATTCCGAAGATGGCTTTCCGGACTAGATATGGCCACTATGAGTTTCTAGTCTTTCCTTCGGTTTGACTAACACCCCGGTAGTGTTTATGGATTTGATTAACCGGGTATTCAGGCCATATATTTATTCGTTTGTCATTGAGGACATTTTGATCTACTCGCGTAGCATGGAGGAGCACGAGTAGCATTTGAGAGTGGTGCTTCAGACCTTGCAGGAATAGAAGTTATATGCTAAGTTCTCTAATTGTGAGTTTTGGTTAGATTCTGTGGCATTCTTGGGGCATGTTGTACCAGGCGAGAGTATTGAGGTAGATCCCAAGAAGATCAAGGCAGTTCAGAGTTGGCCTCGTCCTACCACATCATTCGAGATCAGGAGATTCTTGGGGTCAGCAGGTTATTATCGTCGGTTTGTGGAGGGCTTCTCATCTATTGCATAACCTTTGACTAGATTGTCCCATAAGGGTACTCCATTCCGATGGTCCGTGTATTGCGAGGCGAGCTTTCAGAATCTCAAGACCGCCTTGACTTCATCACTAATATTAGTGTTGCCTTCCGGTTCGGGGATGTATTCTATGTATTGTGACGATTCACGCATTGTCCTAGTTTGTGTATTGATACAGGAGGGGCGAGTTATTGCATATGCTTCATGTCAGCAGAAGCCCCACGAGAAGAATTACCTCGTGCACGATTTGGAGTTGGCCGCGATAGTTCATGCTCTTAAGATCTGGAGGCATTATCTTTAGGGGGTGTCCGGTGAGTTTTACACCGATCATCGCAGCTTGCAGCATTTGTTCAAGCAGAGGGATTTCAATTTGAGGAAGCACATGTGGCTTGAGTTACTAAACAATTATGATATTACCATCCTTTATCATCCGGGCAAGGCAAATATGATTGCATATGCCTTGAGCCGAAAGGCGGAGAGTATGGGTAGTTTGGCATTCATTTCAGCAGAGGAGAGGCCATTAGCTTTGGAAATTCATTCCTTGGCTAACACACTTGTGAGATTGGATATTTCAGAGCCCAGCCGAGTTCTTGCATGTGTCATCGTCCAGTCTTCACTATTCGAGTAGATCAAGGCTTGCCAGTACGACGATCTGCACTTATTGGTTCTCGGAGAGACGGTACTACAGGGTAGTGCCAAGGAGGTTACTATCGGTGGGGATGGTGTTCTGCGACTCTAGGGTCGTCTATGTTTCCCTAATGTTGACAGATTGAGGGAAAAGATTCTAGAGGAGGCACACAGTTCTCGATATTGTATTCATCTAGGTATTACGAAGATGTATGGTGACCTAAGTAAGAATTATTGGTGGCGGTAGATGAAGGACATGGTTTAGTATGTAGCGAGGTGCCTTAATTGCCAGCAGGTTCAGTATGAGCATCAAAGGCCAGGTGGCCTACTCCAGCAGATGGTTATACCTGAGTGGAAATGGGAGCGTATTACTATGGATTTCATAGTTGGGTTGCCATGGACCTTGCGAAAATTTGATGCAGTTTGGGTCATTGTCGACAGGTTGACCAAGTCAGCATACTTCATTCCGGTTATGAACACGTATTCTTCAAAAAGATTGGCCCAGATTTATATTCAGGAGATTGTTCGGTTGCATAGTGTACATATCTCCATTATATCAGATAGAGGCCCTCAGTTTACTTCGCATTTCTGGAGGGTAGTACAGAGTGAGTTAGGGCCCCGGGTAGATCTCATCACAACCTTTCATCCGCAGACCGACGGGCAATCGGAGAGGACGGTTCAAATCTTGGAAGATATGCTCAGAGCATGTGTGATTGACTTCGGAGGGCAGTGGAATCGATTCCTGCCTTTGGCCGAGTTCGCTTACAACAACAGTTATCAGTCCAGCATCGAGATGGCCCTATTTGAGGATTTATGTGGTCGGCGATGTCGTTCGCCCATCAGATAGTTTGAGCCCGGTGAAGCAAAGTGAAATGGTACTGATTCAGTGAAGGATGCCTTGGAAAAGGTAAAGTTTATTCATGAGCGACTTCGCATAGCACAGTCCAAATAGAAGAGCTACGCGGATCAGAGAGCGCATGATTTATTATTTATGGTGGGCGAGAAGGTTCTCTTGAAAGTCTCGCCGATGAAGGGAATCATGAGGTTCGGGAAGAAGGGCAAGTTGAGCCCAAGATTTATAGGTCCATTTAAGGTGCTGAGACGAGTTAGGGAGGTTACTTATGAGCTTGCTTTGCCTCCCAGTCTATCGGGAGTTCATCCGGTTTTTCACATGTCTATGCTTCAGATGTATCATGCCGACAGATCGCATGTGTTAGACTTCAGCATGATTCAGCTAGATGAGAGCCTGGGTTATAAGGAGGAGCCAGTTGCCATTGTTGATAGGCAGGTTCTCCAGTTAAGGTCCAAGAAGATTTATGTGGTACAAGTTTAGTGGAGGGGACAACCAGTCGAGAAGGCGACTTAGGAGTCCGGGGAGGACATGCGGGGCAGATATCTACACTTATTCGGCACTCCAGGTATGATTCTAGACTCGTTCGAGGACAAACGTTTATTTAAGAGGTGGAGAAAGTAATGACCCGACATGTCGTTTTGCTTTCTAGATCCTCGTTCCCCTAAATAAGACTCCCCGTATGTGCTTTTGCTGTTTTGTGACTTGCGGGGATGGTTAGTTCGGGTTTGGAAGGGTTCGGGTTGAAATCGGAACACTTAGTTCCTTAATATTGGCTTTTAAGGGTTAAGTTTGACTTAGGTCAACATGTCTAGTAAACAACCTCAAAACCGGGATTTGACGGTCCCGATAGGTTTGTATAATGACTTTGGACTTGGGCGTGTATTCGGATCAGGTTTTGGATGACCCAGGAGCATTTCGGCGCCTAAAGTTGAAAGTTGGCTTATTTAAGGTTCTAAAGATCTTGAAATTTGGTTTGGAGTAGGTTTTGGTGTTATTGAGATCCGTTTTCAGTTCGGAGCCTGGATTAGTTCCGTATGGTGATATAAGACTTGCACACAAAATTTGGTATCATTCCGAGTAGTTTAACTATGATTCAGTGCATTCGGAGCAAGTTGGAGGAGCTTGAAGTTCATAAGTTTATTTGATTTGGTTTGGGGTGTGATTCTTAGTTTTGGTGTTGTTTTCCGTATTTCGTGAGGTCGAGCAGGTCCATTTTATGATTTCGAACTTATTGGTATGTTTGGACGAGGCCGAGGGGGCCCCGGATGCCATTCGGACGATGCGCGGAAATCGTTTGGACTTGGAGAACAATGACCGAAGCAACAGAGCTTCTGGTGCAATCGCACCTGCGACGAGCTAGCAGCAGGTGCGAGCTCGCAGAAACGAGCCAACGACCGCAGAAGCTGCCTGGCGTGGTCTGCCCAGGGATCACAGAAGCGGAGCAAGGATTGCACTTGCGAAAGTGCAAGTGCGAAGAAGGCAAGCACAGAAGCGGAGCAAGGACCGCACCTGCGAAAGTGCAAGTGCGAAGAAGGCAAGCGCAGAAGCGGGCAAGGCCGCAGGTGCGGCACGTGCGCCGCAGACGCGGGCTCGTAGATGCAGAAGTATGACAGCTGGGGGAGACCCGCATCTGCGATGCTTTTTCTGGAGATGCGGAGCCGCAAAAGCGACCGACTCTTTGCAGAAGTTGAAATCGCTGGAGGTAGAAGGGTCCATTTAATACGGAACTTAGGCCATTTTGGCTCATTATTTCACTTCTTGGGCAATATTTGGAGCTTCCTAGAGAAGGGTTTTCACCTAGTTATTGAAGGTAAGTAATTTCTATCCAATGTAAGTTAAATACATTGATTATGGGTAGATTTTAACATAAAAATTTGTGAAAATTATGGGTTTAGTTCAAAAATCTAGGTTTTGATAAAAATGGGATTTAACCACGAAAATGATTATGTAATTGGGTGAAAATGATATATTTGAGTTCGTGAGGTTATGGGTAACAATTATCTTCGAAAAATTACGAAATTCGGAAATATGAGCCCGGGGGTGAATTTTAGAAATCTTCCAATTTGGGTTGGGTAATTACTCTAATAGCCAAATTATGAACTTTTAAACATGTATTGATTAATTTATATAATATTTGATTAGTTTGGGGTTGTTTGGCACCGAGTTGAGGATTTAAAGCATATTTGTGGATCGTAAGTGAGCTTGAGAACGAGGTAAGTCTCTTGCCTAACCTTGTAAAAGGGAACTCATTCCCTTAGGTGTATTTTCGTTGTGAATTGCTTGTGTGGGGAGCTACGTACGCACTAGGTGACAAGAGCCCGTGCGTTGCTATATTCCATTAGATGTCCGGGTAGTTTTAGATTCCTATCATGCCTTGATTGTACTGTTATGTTTATTATGTATATTAATTGTCTTAAATAAAGCTGGGATTAGGGATTGTAAGGTTGAAACTCTTCAATTTAGATTTCTTATTTTGGGAAGAATTGAGGAATATATAATAACTCTGGGAAATCCATGTCCACTCGCGTCGCAAGTACTTCCGCGAGCGAGGTAAACTTCTCTACTCTCATGGGAGCGGGTCGTCCGCCTCGGTAGGTTAATAGATACATCTATGGTTCGTGCCTTTCGACCCTCGACAGTGCACATAGTATATTTTTTGATCGGGTGGTACGACCTCGGCATAAATCGTGCGTGATAATACTCGGAACCTGATTACACTTGATGTTATTTTATGCTTGTGAGGTTATAATTTATTTAATGACAGAAATTGAATTGAGATCAGTAGGTGTTGGCTAGAGAAATTCTTGGATTTTACCATCAGTTAAGTAACCATTATTCATTGTTTGTTACTGTGTTATTATTTTTATTATTTCCATGTTTCATACCTGTTTATAATTCTTGTATTTTATTATTGTCTCATAGTAAGTGTCGATGTCGACCCCTCGTCACTACTTCTTCGAGGTTAGACTGGATACTTACTGGTTATATGTTGTTCATGTACTCACGCTATACTTCTGCACTAACCGTGCAGGATCTGAGGCAGGTGCATCTGGTAGTCATCCCGGCACGCACCCCTGATACTCCGAGACTTAGTGGTGAGCTGTTTCCGAGTCCGTTCTGCAGCACCTGAAGTCTCTCTTTTGAATTTACTTTTTATCTACTCTACATCATACAATAGTTTAGTGTTTTATATATTCTACTAGTAGCTCATACACTTGTGACATCAGGTCTTGGAATTATGCTAGTAGACATTTGATGATTTTTGAGTATTTATTTCACCACACTAGTCCTTATAATTGCTTTCACTTTATTTTTATTAAATTTCTCACCTTTCACTTATTTCATAATTTAAAATCAACCATTTCTAAAATGTTAAAAAGAATACCGGGCTAGTTTACCGTTGGTTTGCCTAGCGGCTATGTTGGGCATCATCACGACCTATATGGGAAATTGGATCGTGACAAGTGGGGACAAAGGTGAAGTAGAGGAATGGATGCTAAGGCACAAAGGTATATTCAGAATTTTGATTCGATGGGTTTAATCATTAGCTTCTTATAATTAGTTCCATTACACTTTTAATATTATGTGTTCAAAATTTATTTTTTATTAAAATTTTAGTGATTATATTACTCATGTTCCCGGAGCGGAGGCGTCTTAGACTAAGTAGTGAAACGTTGACACCGCTTGGCCCAAATGTGTTATTAAAAATATAGTAAATCACGTTTATAACTACTTGGCAGTCAGTGATTCTCAGTCCAATTGGTTTTGCAAGCTGTCTGACCTAATGAAGGTCGTGGGATCGACCATCCCTAGAAGTAGACTTCGCACTTTTTGTGTTTTTTTCATTTGTTAAAATGATAGTGTCTTTTTTCAGATCGAGCCTGCGACCTCTTATGGTGCAAGGGACAGAAAAAATGTGAAACCAAAGCTGCCAATTATGTTCAAAGTAATACAGTATTACTACTATTTATCTGGTAAAGATATTATGATTTGTCCCAAGAAAACGAAAAGCTTGTTGAAGAAAGATGTATTAATGTACTTAAATTGCTATTCATTGATATGACTATTTAGCCGGTGAATGTTTTACTTGATCGTGAATTTAGAGTCAATGTGTCACGACCCAAAACCCCTCATTAGAAGTCGTGGTGGCATCTAGTCTCTAATACTAGGTAAGCCTAATATATACTGAATTATTAACAGATTTAAACCAATTAAGCATTAAACATGAACCACCAATTGCTATAGATAGCCAACAATTAGCAATAGATGTACAATATCCCAAACCGGTAGTACAAGTCATAAGTTTTACTAAGTTCACAAGAAAATCTCTAATAAAAACTGTTCCAAAATAAAAATAAATAGTGGTAAGAAAGACAGTAAAAGGTGACTCTGAGGCCTGCGAACGGGATGGCGGATATACCTTTAAGTCTCCACACCAGCTATCTAACGACTCGCACGCTCCGAGGTACCTGGATATGCACCAATATATGCAGTAAGTGTAGCATGAGTATACCACAACAGCACCCAATAAGTATCAAACCTAACCTCGGTAGAGTAGTTACGAGGTCAGGTCAAGATACCTACTAGACATAGAAACATGTGCAAGGTATTGATATAATCTAACAATGAAAAATAAAGGCAGTTAAAGGACAATAAAGTAATTTATCAATACAAGGCTAACAACGGTAATAAAGCAACAAATGATAGTAAGAGAATACATGTGATAAAGACAATAGGTAACCAAGTACAATCAAAATACGAATGGAAAGAAATAAGGAAAACAAGAATAACAACCATTCACCTCATCAAGCTTTTCAACATAAAATGTACAACAAGAATCATACCGAAGTACCACGCCTCTCATTCATATTTCACAAGTCCCCAAATCACGAACCATAATCACATAGTATCTTGGGTCCACATTATCAATCATAACTGCACGGTCAATTCACGTGCTGCACAGACAACTCACGTGATAATATAATTAACAATAACCTCATACACGCATGGACAACTCAAGTGCCAACAGTAATAATATCTAATATCTGCATGGACAACTCACGTATCAACAATAACAATATCTCATATCCGCACGGACAACAGACGTGCCAATAGTCCAGCCCTCACACAGAAGGCAGATATACAAGAATACACATACATGATCAATGGACATCAAGAATTATACTTCTGGACTAATATAGGTGACATATTACGATGTATGCTTGTGCAAGTGTGCTATCAGTGCTAGAGTCAACAAGTAAGATCAACGACACCGAATAGCACATTGGAAATAACCTAACAAAACTAGCAATATGCATGACCCACACAAGATAGTCATACCACCACACAAATATCATGAATGAGAATGCCCCCATGCCATCACAAATCATCCTCGACATAGCCCATCTTGTCTCTCCACGTGCACAATAATAAATTAAATGACCGTCTTGTCTCGCCACATGCGCATAATAATTATCCACCTTGTCTCGCCACATGCGCATACCGAACATATATAACACGTTGTAACAACCCGACCGGTCTTTTTGAGTTTTAACGTTCTATTCGGCGGTTTGAGACTTTGAGTAGCTTCATATTATGTATTATGACTTGCATGTATGGTTGATTTCGGTTTTCAAGCGGTCCGGGGTTGATTTGGAAGAATGATTCTCGTCTTAGAAGCTTTAAGTTTGAGGAGTTGACCAAGGCTTGACTTTTGAGTAAATGTACTCAGAATCGGGTTTTAATTATTCCAATAAGTTTGTATGATGATTTTGGACATGTCCACAAAGTTTGGTTAAATTTCGATGATTTTTATATAAGTTTGGGTTGTATGATGATTGTTTTCGGTTTCGGCATCGATTTGAGCATAACCATATTGAGCAAACGGCCTTTAATTCGTATTTTGACTAAACAATTATATCTGTATCGTAATCTTGGAACCATACCAACTGAAATCATCAAGTTTCGACATCGTATGAGTAATTTATGGTCATTTTACTAAAAATATGTTTGCCAGATTTGTTTTAGATTAATTACGAAATTACCACTACATTCGTATTTAAAAATCTGCACAATTTCCAAATATTAAAACCGACATATCTCCTTCATTATAAGGTCAAATGCAGTGATTCAAAAGCCTAACTTGACTGAATTTCACAAGGAATCAATTAGAGGTATCAAAAATGAGTTTCGTGATCAGTTGGCACAAGAAACGAGGCAAAATAGCTGGATATGTTTGGCTATTAATGTTGTTGAAGTTTTTCTCATCTTGAAAGTTTGGGATTGGGAGAATTCAAGGATGATCTTCAAGTTTATTCTATGGGGTAAGTGTTTTCTACTCGGTTTTGATTATATATATGATCCCATCTTCATTTTTAGCATTTGATTGATGATTTCAAAAGAGAAATTGGTGGTTTTTGTCTAAAGTTTCCTAAAGTGAAGTTTTGCGTTTTGAATACCGATTCGGAGCCGGAATTGAGTGAAATTATTATGGTTGGACTTGTTTTGAATTAGTTGTCGGATGTTGTGAGTTTTATCGGGTTCCGAGGTATGAGCCCGGGTTTGACTTTTTAGTTGACTTTAGATAAATGTGTAAAGATTCGACCTTTATCAACTGGGTTTGCTTCCTATGGCATTATTTGATGATTTGAGTTGTTTTTGGCTCATTTCGAGCCGTTCGGGGATGATTTGAGCGGGATGTCACTTCTAGTGTATTGATGGGGCTTGTTTAAGGTAAGTATCTTGCCTAATTTTGTGTGGAGGAAACTACCCCTTAGGATTTGGGTTGATTGTGCTATTTGTGATATGTGAAAGTCGTGTACGCAAGGTGACGAGTGGGTACACGGGCTATATATGATATTTGACTGGTATAGATTATCTAGACCCTTTTCATGCCTTTAATTGAATTGTTATAACATGTTATATCTCTCATTGTTAATCTACTCTTACATGCTCTATTTGACATTGTTACCACTTGTTCTACCTCTTACTTGTTATTTTGCTCTCATATGCTTTAGTTGAAGTTATTGCCTTCCTTATTGTCTGGTTACCTCTTAATTTTTGAATCACTTTTAATTGAAGTTGTTATTTCGTGAAATATTATCTTGTTGAGTTATTGGTGTTGAAGTTATAATAGCCATTATCACATTGAGGCGAAGTTGTTAATTGTTGAGATACCTTTTCTTGTTGAGCATTCTCATTCATTTTGTTATTGTTGAAATTCTTATACACATTATGGTTGAGCCATGAGCTATTTGTTGTGCAAGTATTGGTGTTGTTGAATTTGTGCCAAGTTGTGGCATATGGGCACTTGTGGTGCGAGTTGTGATTGTACTGTGATATTGATACGTATGTGGTGGTATAAGGCTAGGGGTTGATACGCATGCGGTGAGATAAGGTGGGACTTGATACGCGTGTTGCTAGTAGGGGAACTACTTGAAGTCACGCGGTGAGATAAGGTGGGCTAAAACGTGTGTAGCTATTTCGAGAAAAATGATTTTTAAAACTAAATGTAAGGCTCACGCGGTGATATAAGGAAAGATTGTTATTGAAATTGTGAAATATGAATACGATGCAGTATCTCGGTTGTGATTTTTATTGTACATTCCATGTTTGAACAACTTATTGATTTGAACAGTCATTGTTCTTCCTTTAATCATTCATCCGTATTTTGATTGTACTTGGTTATTCGTTGTTATCGTGGTGTTGGAATGATTGTTGTTTTTTGTGTGAGTCATACATTCTACTTGATTTGTTGTGTTGCTTTAACATGCCAATATGTGCCTCCGTTATAACTTGGTAAATTGATTGTCAATGTGAATTTAATTATGTGGAGTCACTATATCATATTATGTTGAGTTGTTAGTAACATAATCGTTTAAATAAAAAAATTATTAACATGCTTTATTCTATGTGCCTCTTAAGATAAAACTCGTTAATCTCACTCGGTGCCTTATTATTTTAAACGGTTAACGCACTTTCACTATAATTGGGTTATCAAATTATACTCATCACCCTGTTAGATGTTTACCTTACTTAAAATTGTTATCATATTTTTCGTTAACAAATTCTATATTTAATTTGTTAATTTAACTTATGTTTTGCTTTGTTTAAAAAAGATACTTTACTTAATTTTATTAATTTTTATACTAAACCCATCTTATACTCTGTTTCGTACAAATTGTATATTATTTTACTTTACTTGATTTCTAAAATAGACTCATTATTTCATTTGACACCTTACTTTATTCAAGATTGTTATTATGTTTTATGGTGTTTAAATATATATTTCGTTCATCTAAATTAATATTTATCACGGTTGAAAAGTATATGGTAGCATGCGGGCTTTGCCGTGCGAGGGTGATTATTATTGTGGGCACGAGGTTTCATATGTATAAAATTTAGAAATTGTGATCCATGACTTGTGGTTTATAAGGTGTGGTGCCTCGGGGTAATTCTTGTTGTAAGTCCATGTGTTGGGGGCGATTTGATTATTTTAATCGTCAACCGTTTTTCCTTATTTGAGATTATTTACATATCATTGGTGTTCTAATTATGTTGTTTCTTTATTTCTCGTTTACTACTTGTTGCCATTTATGTTTCTATTACTTCATTGTTGGTTGTAAATTAATAATATTCTTGCCGTTGATCTTACATTGATGTTCTTTCAATTGTTAGCTTATGTATATCTTGAACAGGTTTCTATGTCTAGTAGGTGGCTTGACTTGGCCTTGTCACTACTCTACCGAGGTTAGACTTGATACTTACTGGGTACCATTATGGTATACTTATGCTATGCTTCTACATATTTTTGTACAGATCCAGATATTCTGATTGTATTGCTGAGAGTTGCATCTGCGCGGCGGGAGACTTCAAGGTATACATGCTTGACGTTCGCAAGTCACCATCTTACTTTATTATGCTACTATTAAATTGTAACTCAAAACAATATTGTGCTTAGAAATTCTAATGTGTTTAGTAGTGCTTATGAATCCGTACTATCGGTTTTGGAAAATATATAACTATTGGCTGTTTGCGGCTATGTATGTCATTTAATGGTTTATGATAAATGATTAAATAGTTCAATTCTGTTATTAAATAAACATGTGTTAGGCTTACCTAGTCTTAGAGACTATGTGTCATCACGCCATCCAAAGGTGAGAAATTGGGGTTATGACACCCGCCTTGTCACGCCACATATGAAAATATCAATAATAATAATAATAATAGCACAGATAACTCACGTGCAAACACCCCGATAATCTTCTCAACAATTCCACTGTGCCAAAAACATAACAACACAATATAACAACTCCCACCACATGTGCCCATACGCCACAACATTTCCATAACAACAATTCCAATACCATAACCACACATATCCCATGGCTCAACAACACTAAGTACAACAACAACAACATCAACAACAACAACAACAATAACACGAGAGTACGACAAGTAAATCAACACAAGAATTACAACAACACAATGAAACGGGAGCATAAGCTCAACAATGAAAGACATAACAAGTAATAATGACTTCAAATAAGAATAAATCAACTATGAAAGAGATAACATGACAATAAAAGAGACAACAATTTCAATTAAATCATATAAGAGTATATTTGGCAAATAAAGATAGAACACGAACTAACAACTTCAAATATAGCATGCAAGAGTATATTTAACAATGGAGGATATAGCATGATATAACAACTTCAATTAAATGTACATAAGAAGCCTAAGGGTCTAAACTAGTGAAGTTTCCACATATAAGGTCGTGTACACACTCATCACCTCATGTACAAGTCTTTCACGTAATTCAAATAGTGCAATCAAACCAAACCCAACGGTTAGGCAAGATACTTACCTCAACTAGGGCAAATCAACACTCAAAAATAGCTTTTCCTTTACAATTCACCTCTGCTCGGCTCAAATCTAATCAAAATCAACTTAATAACATCAAATAATGCAAGAGAAACCAATTCCAATAAGTAAAGCTACAATCTTTGTAAAATTCTCTGAAAGTCAACAAAAGTCAACCCCAGACTCGCCCGATCAAAACTCGGGTCCAAGGATAGATCTTGACTACCAATAACCCCACGAGTCCATATATGTGTTTTGTTTAAAAAATCCGAGTCCAATTCGACTCTCGAATCCTAAATTTTTATTTTTCAAATTTGCGACATAATTTCCCAAATTTTCACTTTGATTCTCACAAATTTGATGTTAAATCTCATATGTAATCATGAAATATAGTTGACAATTGATAAAAACTACTTACGCAATGGTTGTAGGTGAAAATTCCCTCTCCAGTTTCAATTAAATGTACATAATAAGCGTAAGGGTCTAAACATGTCAAGTTTCCACATATAAGGTCGTGTACACACTCGTCACCTCATGTACACGTCTTTCATATAATTCAAATAGTACAATCAAATCAATCCCAATAGTTATGCAAGATACTTACCTCAACTAGACCAAATCAACACTCAAAAATAGCTCTTCCTTTACAATTCACCTCCGTTCGGCTCAAATCTTATCAAAATCGACTTAATAACATCAAATAGTGCAAGAGAAACCAATTCCAATAAGTAAGCTATAATATTTATAAAATTCTATGAAAGTCAGCAAAAGTTAACTCCGGGCCCTCCCGGTCAAAACCTAAATCCAAGGGTAGATCTTGACTACCAATAACCCCACGAGTTCATATATGTGTTTTGTTTCAAAATCTGAGCCCAATTCAACTCTCAAATCTCGAATTTTTATTTTTTAAAATATAGACAAATATTCCCAAAATTTCACTTTGATTCTCTCAAATTTGATGTTAAATCTCATAAATAATCATGAAATATTGTTGAAATTTGATTAAAACTATTTACGCAATGATTGTAGGTGAAAATCACCCCTCCAAATCGCCTCCCATCATGTCTAAGGTTCAAAGATATGAAAATAAGACTAAAATCTCAACTTTCAGCCCTTATGTTCAGGCACAGGTGTCGCACAATGCGAATAATGATCGCAGAAGCAATACTCACCACACTCCTGCTAATGTAGAAAATGCAACAAAAAGTCCGCAAATCCGAACAAGGAACATATCGCAAAAGCGACCATGATGATCGCAAATGCGACCCAGCCTAGCCTAGGCCCCCATCGCAAAAGCGAACTTGACAGTCCCCAATATTTCTCGCAAATGAGATCTCCTACCTCGCAAATGCGAACAAAATCTCGCATTTGCTAGACCTGCAACACTTGTTCAAAACCAGCAAAACTAAAACTTTTCAAACACTCTGAAACGCGTCTGAAACTTACCCGACCCCTCGGGGTTCCAAACCAAACATCCACACAAGTGTACAAATACCATACGATGTCACAACCCAAAATTTACTAGTCGCGATGGCACCTAACCCAACCCTCTAGTCAGCCAATTAACAGTTAACACAATTCCAATTAAATAAAAGTGATCAACAAATAATTTATCTGGATTCCATACAATATCCCAAGGACTGGTAATGCAAGTTATGAGCTAGTAAGACTGGATTTTGCAAAAATTGATATGAAATAAATACAACTTTTGTTTGAAATGTACATAAACAGAATTCAACTCTAAACTACCCAGGGACAAGTGATAGCTGCATCCGAGAGGCATGAACATCTTCAGAGCCAGCTTCCGTGAACCACCGCATCTCAGCTCCAAGATTTGCACGCAAGGTGCAGAAGTGTAGTATGAGTACAACTGACCCCATGTAATCAATAAGTATCTTGACTAACCTCCGTGAAGTAGTAACGAGGTTTTTAGTTAAAATATACTCACTGATATAACTTGTGAAGTAGACTAGGAATAGAGCAATACTAAAATATAACAGAGAGAGTACAAGAACAAATATGCAAAGCAATAAAAGAATCACCAGAAGAAATCACGGTAATAAATTCATAACTTTCATAGTGTGAGAAATGTACTCAAGATATCAAATCGAGTAGCACGGCAACACCCTTCGTGTATTTATCTCTTCCTTACCGAGCATACGTATAACAATACAAACCAGGTGAAAGAAATGCCAGTAACAATAACGATAATGTGGGAGATACACAAGTAGCAATAACGAACAATACATTGCATATGGGTAATAATAACAGGCTAGATAGGAGGTATGGAAGTAATGATAGCATTTAAGATAGAAGAACAAAAATCCCACTAGCTAACATGGTAGAATGCTTAGATATAGATAAAACAAATATGAAGGAAAGCATGATCTTTATAACCTAAACAAATAAGAGGCATGAATAACTAGCATGGTAGAAGGCTTATACGAAAGTGAAACAAATGAGAAACGGCATGGAAGTAGATATGACAACAAGAAGGAAAGCATGATATTTTCAAGTTAAACAGATAGAAGGCATGGACAACACAACAACAATTGAAACAGAAGACAAAGACATAACAACAACGACAAGTCACATAGAAAACATGGGTGCAACAGTAATAGCTCAAGATAAAGGCATGAATGTATACACAAGGAAAATATATCACAACATAATTCATGTCTCCTGTCCTTGCCTGCACGAAAACATCCTTCGTTCCATAAACACATGATAATATAAAAATATGATAATATAAATAAAATGGTACGGCATCACCCTATGTGATTTTACTCTCATCCTCACATGATAATGTAAATGAAAATATGATAATGTAAATAAAATGGCACCTCATCACCCTTTGTGCTTTTACTCTCATCCTCACATGATAATGTAAATGAAATGGCACGGCATCACCCTTTGTACTTTACACTCTTCCTCATATAATAATATATATGTAATGGCACGGCATCACCCTTCGTGCTTTACACTCTTACACTCTTTTGCATATGATAATGTATATGCAATGGCACGGCATCACCCTTCGTGCTTTACACTCTTGCTCGCATGATAATGTGTATGCAATGGCACGACATCACCCTTCGTGCTTTACACTTTTCCTCACCAAGAACATGTATATCAATACTCGACATTCCATATATCGCGTCCGTGAAGAACGAATTTTCAGCAGATCAAAATACATTTAGCGATCGCGAAGAACACCAGAAGCAACAGATAACAGCAGAAACCAGCAATCACAACATGGCCCAAAATGGTCTGAAACCCATCCGAAACTCACCCTAGCCCCTAGGGAACCTGTCCGAACATACAAACAAGTCTTATAACACGACACGAACCTACTCGAGGCCTCACATCACACATAACAACATCAAAACTATGAATCACACCTCAAATCGAACTTAATGAACTTTTGAACTTTCAACTTCCAAAACTCGTATCGAACCATATCAAATCAACTCGGAATGACCTTAAACTTTGCACACAAATTTTAAATGACACAACGAACCTATTCTAACTTCCGAAACCACAATCCGAACCCGATAACATCGAAGTCAACTCCAGGTCAAACTTATGAACATTCCAAACCTTCAAATTTTCAACTTTCGCTAAATAGTGTCGAAACCTTCTAGAAACATCTACATGAAATTCCGAGCATACGTCCAAGTCCAAAATCACCATCCGGACCTACCAGAACCATCAAAACTCCAACTAAGGCCAGATGCACAAAAGTCAAACTTCCAACATGAGATTCATTCCTCCAAATCCATTCCGAGGCACCTGAAAACCAAAACCGATGATTCGCATGAGTCATAATACATCATATGAAGCTACGCAAGACTTCAAATAGCTGAACGGAATGTAAATGCTCAAAACGACCGGTTGGGTCGTTACATACGAACTTGCTCGTGCCATCAAAATACAAAGATAATATCTTGAACCGCTAATCGAATATCAAAATGCATGAAATATTACATTGAAACTCAAGAACTTCTAAAAATACAATCACGCATCTGATACCTATCAAATCAACTCAGAATGATGCCAAACTTTGCAAACAAGTTTCAACTAGAAAAATGGACCTATTACAAGTCCTAAAACTAAAATTCGAACTCGATAGACATAAAGTCAAATCATAGTCAAGCCTAAGGAATTTCTAAACCTTTAAATTGCCAACTTTCGGCAATACAAGTCAAATCAACCTAGGAACCTTCGAATTGAATTCTGGAGATACGCCCAAGTCCAAAATCAATATACGAACCTATAGGAGCTATCAAAATACCATTTCGGGGTTGTTTTCACAAAAGTCAAACTTCAGTCAATATTTCCAACTTAAACTTCTAAACTGAGAATCACTCATCCAAATCAATCCCGAAATATTCAAAAATCGAATCCGACCATACACGCAAGTCATAATACACAATATGAAGCCACTCAAGTCCTCGAACCACTGAACGGAACGCTAAAGCTCAAAACAACCGGTCGGGTCGTTACACAATGGCGACTGTCTATTCGGCTTTTATTACAAAAAATAGAAGAAAAAAGACTTAATTAATTAGTTGTGATGGTGAACATACTTATAGACCCAGTCACGTTTATACATATATATATATATATATATATACTAGTTTTTCGGCACGTGCGTTGCACGCGTATGTCAATTGTCGAGCCATGTAAATTATTTTTCCTAAACCTACAAAGATGAACAACCAAATGTAGTATTTATACCAAGTCTAAACCCACTATTTACATGATAAATAAAACTGAATTATCTCTATACAATTACCAAAAAAATCTTCACACTTGATTTGTTAAGTTCGAAATCATTGCAGTTCAAACCCATTACAAAAAACTTCAAACTTGATTTGTTAAGTTCGAAATCATTGCAGCACAAACCCATTGCAAAATATCATAAAATCGTTTGAAATGTCAATATCTTTTTCTCCAGCGTCAATCAATGAATTGCAAAATTTCATCAAATAATGAAACTTGGAGAACATATTTGATGTTAGTTAGTATTCGAAAAATTTTGGGCTAGGAATATTATCACTGTCGAATTTCTGCATAACGATGTTAATAATAAAGACATCGCAATTTCTTTGTGCACTAAAGAGCAGTTGTGATTATCATGACTCAAGCTGACTGATAATATTGTAGTTGTTAATTATTTGGTTCAAAAAAGTCCTTCCACTTTATGATTTTAGAAAAGTATTGCTTAGATCTTTGTCCCTTATTAAAGGTTTAGCCAGGAGTGATGTCATTAATAAAGGCAAATAAATAAGTAGATAATATAATATAAATTAAAAATAATATTACCTGTTCGTCAACTAATATTATAGGCCTAAAAATACCTTCGTTTCTTTAATTTTTGTATGGTCTTACTAAACCTCTTCGAATACTAATACTTTTATCATCTTTAAAAAAATATTATTGTAGCTTGTTAACAGGTACATATTATTTTATCAATTCTACATCGATTTTCATTTTGACTAAACTTGAGATAATTCGGCGGACAAAAAAAATAAAATAATAGTATTAATATAGGATATGTTTTGTATTTCCTGGTATGATTAACATTCTTAATTGATATAGACATTAATTTAAAACAATTCCTAAAAATGTGACATCTTGCACTGACAATAGTTATTAATTTAGGTAATATATTGAAATAATTCTAATTAGTTAAAAAATAGAAGTATTACCAATAGTATATTCGAGTAAATACAAGTAACCTGTAATTAAGAAGAGTAGAAAACAAATCTACATTTGATGCAAATGCTAATTAACGTAATTATATTAACAACGATTGTTGATAATTATAAAGATATAATGTCAATCTCGTGAAACCTAAATTGAAAGGATGTGCATAATCTTTCTAATATCCAATTAATCCCATTGCTTCTCCTTCCACTTCCTTTTATTACCTGCATCTTTAACATGTTTAATTACTCAAATACAAAATAATGATTAACTAATACTTGACGCATAAAATTTAACTTATATTCATATGTAATGTTGCAATAGCAGGCAATGTATCTTCTAAATAATTATTAAATTATTCATATGTCATGTTGCAATAGTAGGCAATGTAAATTATTATATTAAAAAAAATTATCAATAGAAATTTCTTTTGCTAAAATAATCTTTTCTTCCGCTTATACTTCATAAAGTAGGTTTAATGAACCATAAATAAAATAACAATAAACAAATTATAAAGCAAAAAAACAATTAAAAAGACCTTAAAATTATTTCGAGATGACTAAATATATCAAAATTAAAGCGGTCATAGTTTACCAAAAAAGAGTCTCAAACAAAGAATACGAACCAAGGAAGCAAATATTTTTATATATATAAGGAGAGAGAGCGCACAATTCGTTTGCATATGAAATATAAATAGAGACCATATAATTTGCATTAGGAAAATTAAAAATACCAAATCCGTGGATAAAGCCTTCAAACCACGCCTGGTTCGTCTGCAGCAAATCCACCACCATTGTTGTCATTTATTCCACCTTGATAACCAGTAGCCACATTTGCCAAAAGAAACATTTTCATTTGGTAATTTCCTAGAACTAATGCTGCCAATAAAATTCCTAGTGAGAGCACAAAAAGAAGTGTTAATTAGGATTAAGTTTAGCTTCGAGCATTTTTGTGAGTAATTAGAAGTTTAATATCAAAAGGGATTATACAAATTCTGTGAGAAATGAATTTAGTGAACGACTATAGAAGGAATTTTATATATAAAAAGTTTGTGCAAGAAAAATTTAAAAACCAACTGTTCACAGTTTCTCATTCATTGTAAATGAGTGCATGACTTTTATGTGGACATAATCTAAAAACTATGTACCATGTTATCATTACAACTTAAGAACTCATCAAGTGGATTATATGAAAAAGAGAATAACTCCTCAGAAAATTGAGGAACATTTAATTTGGACACGAGAAAGATTTTGCTTGATTATCAGCCAATAGAACAGACAAAAGGTAGAACCGTTTAAGTAGATGATAAGAATTTTACGAAGGCAACCGTTGGATTTATTTAAAAGGCAACTTCTGAAATAATTTAAAGCATTTTAAGATACACAACGTAAGGACATGTAGCAATCAAAACATGCAATGAGATACAACATAGAATAAACGATGACATAACGGTAAATAGCTTAACCCGCATGCTTTAATCCATGACAGCGCATATACACTCGTAACCTTGTATATATGCCATTTTCATATATAATTCACTTAGCAAATATACCAACAAGTCCTAATTTTCTCAAGTCAAAGTTAAACAAAATATCTTTCAAATAATCCAAAATAAACTTTAGAAACTGCCAATGAGTGAAAAGGTTCAATCTTTGGCTAAATTGAAAAGGTAAACAAAAGTCAACTCCGGGTCTGCTTGGTCGAATTCTGAGATTCGGACCAAATTCCGATTACCCATTAACCCCCGAGCCCGGACATGTTATTTATTTTGAAAGTCAGCCTTAATTTGAGGTCTAAATCTCAATTTTACAAAATTCCTAAATTCTACCCAAAACCTCTAGTTTCAATCTTGAAATTCATGGATTTGATATTAAAATTCATGGAAAAGTATTGGGGATTGATGGAAAATAAATTAAAGTTGCTTACCAATGAATTTGAGATGAAAAACCATCAAGAAAATTGCCTCTATGGAGTCTAGGGTTGAAAAATAGTGTAAAATGAGTGAAGTCCCAAAATCTTTACATTTTACCTACCTGCAGATATTGCAATTCAATTACGATGTTCTCAAATGTGAATCACTGATCACAAATGCGATTAATATCTCAACCTTATAGTAGTTGCAAATGCGACATTATGTTCACATTTGCGAAGCACACCCCACTCGCAAATGCGAGCAAAGCTTCGCAAATGCGAAGTTACCCTACATTTTATAGTATCGTAAATGTGACACAAGAGCTGCAAATACGAACATCGCAAGTTCGCAAAAGCGAACATTTTTTCGCAATAACAAAGACCCAGCCCCCCAGCTCATTGTTGCATTTGTGAGCCTGACATCGCAAATGCGAGGTTTGCAATTACGATCAAGTCTTCACAAATGCCACACCTACAAGTTTACACCAGCAACTGTTGAGCACCAGTAGTCCCAAAGTCATCCGCAATGCAACTGAAACTCACGTGAGACCTTCGGGCTCCAAATCGAAAATGCACACAAGTGTAATAACATCATACTAATGTGCTCGTTCCTCAAATTATCAAAATAACATCAAATAACAAGAATCGATCATCAAAACTCAAGATTTTAACTTAAAAACTCATTTTACACAATCTTTCACATAATGCGCCGAAATGCGTTTGGGTCACTCGGAACCCCAACTGAATATGTGCAAGTCCAAAAATATATTACAAACCTCCTCAATTGGCTAACCTCTCCATTGCACTTTCGCAGAAGGAAAACTCTTAGATCTCAACTTACAAACCTGTCGGTCTAGAATAGCCATCGACTATTCCTCATAAGTTAAATTCTCTTCAAGCTGAACTGTGCTGAAGTATAAAATATGTGACCTATCTTCATGGTACTTCCGAAGCATAGAAATATGAAATACCGGATGTACCGCTGCTAGGCTAGGAGGCAATGCAAGCCTATAAGCAACCTCCTCAATCCTCTCCAAGATCTCAAACGGGCTAGTTAACCTCGGGCTCAACTTACCCTTCTTCTCAAACTGCATCACTCCCTTCATAGGCGACACTAGGAGAAGAAACTTCTCAACCACTATGTAAGCCACATCTCAAACTTTTTTGTCAGCATAACTCTTGTACTTGGATTGAGTTATACGAAGTCGCTCCTGAATAACCTTAACCTTTTCCAAAGCATCACAGACTAAATCAATGCCTAAGAATCTAGCCTCACTGGGCTCAAACTAATCAATCGGCGAACAACATCGCCTCCCATAAAAGGCCTCGTACAGAGCCATATGGATTCTTGACTGATAGTTGTTGTTGTAGGCGAACTCTGCTAGAGGTAAAAACTGGTCCCGCTGACCCCCAAAATCCATAGAGCATGCCCGCAACATGTCCTCCAATATCTAAATAGTGCGCTCGGACTGTTCGTCCGTCTAAGGATGAAATGAGGTACTCAGCTCGACCTGCGTGCATAACTCATGCTGCACGGATCTCCAAAAGTGCGATGTAAACTGCATGCCTTGTTCAAAAATTATGGAAATGGGCACACTGAGCAGGTGGATAATCTCCCGGATGTAAATCTGAGCCAACCGCTCTGAGGAATAGGAAGTCATCGCTGGAAGGAAGTGTGCATACTTAGTTAACCTGTCCACAATAACCCAGACTACGTCATATTTCCTCAAGGTCAATGGTAGGCCTACCATAAAATCCATAGTGATGCGCTCCCACTTCCACTCCGATATTTCCAATCTCTGAGTCAACCCACCCGATTTCTGATGCTCGTACTTCTTCTGTTGACAATTCAAACACCGAGAGACATAATCAACAATATCTTTATTCATCCTTTGCCACCAATAGTGTTGTTTTAAGTCACGGTGCATCATCGTGACACCTGGGTGAATGGAATAGCATGAACTATGAGCCTCCTCAAGGATCAACTCCATCAACCTTTAGAACACAAATCCGGCCCTAAAGTCGCATAACACCATCATCTCCAATCACGACCCCCATAGAACCACCTCGTTGCACCATGTCTTCCAATATCAATAAGTGAGGATCATCAAAATGGAGAGCATTGATACGCTTTAACAACGATTAATGTGCCACAATACAAGTAAGAACCCGGCTAGGCTCCGAAACATCCAATCTCATGAACCGGTTGGCCAAAGCCTGAACATATATGGCTAGTGGCCCCTCCACTATCGGTAAATATGCCAAACTTTCCATGCTCTTAGCCTTCCCAGTCAATGCATCGACCACTACATTGGACTTCCCCGAATAATATAATAGGGTGATATCATAGTATTTCAACAACTCTAACCATATCCGCTGCCACAAATTAAGGTCCTTCTGCTTAAAAAGATGCTGGAGACTCTGATGGTCGGTATAGACCTCACATGGAACGCCATACAGATAGTGCCTCCAAATATTCAGCGCGTGAACAATGCCTTCCAACACCAAGTCATGCACAAGGTAATTCTTCTCATGAATCTTCAAACTGTCGAGATGTGTAGGCAATTACCCTACTGTCTTATATCAATACAATGCCAAGACCAATACGCAATGCGTCACAATACACAGTGTAAGATCCTGAACATGTAGGCAATACCAACACTGGGCTTTAGTCAGTGTAGTCTTGAGCTTCTGAAACCTCACCTTACACTCACCAGACAATCTGAAAAGAGCACCCTTCTGGGTCGACCTGTTCAATGGGGCTGAGATAGATGAAAACGCCTCCACGAACCAGCGATAATAACCCGCCAAACCCAAGAAGCTCCAAATATTTATAACTAAAGTAGGTCTAGGCCAGTTTGGAACTGCCAAAAGCTCCTTAAGATCCACCTTAATGCCCTTGGAAGATATAACATGCCCCAAAAAGGCAACCGAGTCTAACCAGAACTCACACTTCGAAAACTTGGCATATAACTTATGATCCTTCAAAGTCTGAAGTATGATCCAGAGATGCTTCTCATGCTCCTCTTGACTATGGGGGTAAACCAAAATAGAATCAATGAATATAATTATGAAGGAGTCTAAATAAGGCTTGAACACCCAGTTCATCAAATCCATAAAGGTTGTTGGGGCATTAGTCAAGACAAATCACATCACCAACAACTCATAGTGACCATACCGAGTTTGAAAGCCTTCTTTGGGGCATCTGATGCCCTAATCTTCACCTGATGGCAACCTGACCTCAAATCAATCTTGGAAAATACTTTGTCACCCTGAAGTTGGTCAGTTAAATCATCAATCCTCGGCAACGGATATTTGTTCTTGATAGTGACCTTGTTCAACTGCCGATAATCTATCCACATGCTCACTGATCTGTCCTTTTTCTTCCAAACAACACTGGTGCACCCCAAAGCGAGACACTAGGTCTAATAATATCCTTGTAAAGCAAATCTTGCAACTGTTCCTTCAATTTTTTTAACTCAACTGGGGCCATATGGTATTGTGGGATAGAAATGGGCCGAGTACCCGGAACCAAGTCAATGCAAAAGTTGATATCCCTATCGGGTGGAATCCCCGACAAATCTGTAGGAAACACCTCTGGGAACTCACGCACAACTGAAACCGAATCCATGGAAGGAACCTCCACACTTGAATCATGGATATAGGCCAAATATGCCAGACACCCCATCTCGACTATACACCGAGCCTTCATATAAGAAATGATCCTGCTAATAGAGTGACCAGGAGTCCCTCTCCACTAAAATCGAGGCAACCCCAGCATAGCCATCATCACATTATTGATGTGATAATCCAAGATATCATGATATAGTGACAACCAATCCATGCCCAAAATTACATCAAAATCGACCATATCAAGTAACAGAAGGTCAAACCTAGTCTCGTAGCTCCCAATAGTGATCAGGCAACAGCGATAGACCTGGTTCACCATAATAGAAATCCCAATAGGCGTACATACATAAATAAGAGCACTCAAAGAATCACGAGACATATCCAAATATGAAGCAAAATAGGATGACACATACGAATAAGTGGAACCCAAATGAAATAAACATGACACATCTCTATAGAAAACTGGAACAACACCTATGATGACCGCATCAGACGACTTTGCCTCAGGCATAGCCGGGAATGCATAGTAATGGGGTTGAGCCCCATCAATCTGACCTCCACCTCTCGGATGGCCTCTCCCTAGCTGGCCTCCACCTCTTGTGGTTTGACCCCCACCTCTAGCTGGCTGAGCTGGCGGTGGAGCAACTGGTGCTGGAATCATGGCACGAGTACCCTGATGTGGTCTGCTTCTCCTCAATCAAGGACAGTACCTCATGATATGACATGCGTCACTATACACAAAGCAACCCTGCGACTGGCATAACTGTTGAGTCTAAGATGATCATTGATGACTCGAATGACCACCATAGTAACTCTGTAGTGGTGGTGCACTAATAGGAGCTGAAGGTGTGATGAATAATGGCTGCTCTTATCGAGACCCATACGTGTCGTGACCACCTAAAAGACCAAGAGAAACTTGAAGTATTAACTAGACAGTCTTGATAGGATGGCCTCTACCAAATGAACCTCTGCCTCAAGACGAGGTACCACTAAAATCGCTGAAAAATCGAGGCCTTTTCTTAGGTGCTTCCTCCCTATCCTAACCACGAATCCTCATGGTCCACCTAGCGATCTCCACCACTCGAGTGAAAGAAATATCATCCTCTCCACCCTCTCCCTCTCAGTACGGATCAGGATAGCTCCATGGCATGAAAGATCCACAAATCTGGTCTCATACTAGGTAACGGTCATGCTACCCTATTGGAGGCGCTCAAACTAGCTGCAGAAATCCTCTCTCTGAGTGAAAGGAATGAACTTCTCCAAGAATAGCTATGAGAAATGAGCCCAAGTGAGAGGAGGTGAACCTGTTGGTCTGTCCCGAACATACTCCTTCCACCACATCTTGGTGGAGCCATGCGTCCAAAACACTACGAAGTCAACTCTATTGCACTCCACTATAACCATGTTATGAAATACCTCATGGAAACAGTCCAAGAAATCCTGGGGATCCTCAGAAGGTGTACCACCAAAATTAATAGAAAATAGATTGGTGAATCTGTCCAACCTCTTTAGTCTCTCGGACGATATCGCTGGCCCCTTCATGGACTGTGTAGCAATAACAGGTTGAACTGCTCAAACTGTTAGAACTGTTGGAGTCTGATATCTGTGAGTTATCTACTCTAGAGTGTGAGTAGTAGGTGTCTGGGCTCCTTCCCCAGCCTGAGAGATAGCTGGTGCCATAGGAAATACTCTGGCCTGGGCCACACTCTTCATAAGGCCGACCAGACAGACTAGAGCGTCCTGAAGTACGGGGGTAGCAATGAACCCCTTCGGGACCTGAGCTGGTCCAACTGGCATGGTCTGAACAGGGACCTCCTCATCCTATTCAATTTGAGGCTCTACAATAGGTTCTGTTGTACGTGCTCTAGGTTGAGCTTTGCCTCTTGCGCTGACTCAGCCCCCGACTCGTACCCCTGGTAGTGGCTGCAACCTAGGGCTCCGACTCTTGATCAGCTGTGGATGTTGTGTGTGTCCTCACCATCTGTCAGAGAACAACAATAGAATTATTCAAACTCAATGATAGAATAAAGTCGCAAGATAGAGAAAGAAAGGAGGTAAACATTTTCTAAAGCTATATAACCTCTAAAAGATAAGTACATACGTCTCCTAACCGATCCACAAGACTCTACTAAGTTTGCTCATGACTCGTGAGACCTAGGCAACCTAGTGCTCTAATACCAACTTGTCACGACCCAAAATTCTAATTACGTGGCCGTAATGGCTCCTAACATCCACTTGATAGGCAAGCCAATGTTAGCTACACAATTAACCAAATTTTAACAATTTAAAACCAAAATAGTAATAATTAATGACTGATAAACTCTGAAATACATGTAATAAATACAAAAAATAACGCAGCCTATACTAATCCCAGTATTCAGAGTCACAAGTACATGAGCAATTAGAATACTACAAATATAGTCTAAAATAAAATACAATTATCTGAAACTAGATAAAAAGTAAAATAGGATAGAAGGGGGCTTCAAGGATTGTGAACGTTGTGCAGCTTTACCTCAAGTCTCCTGAGTGAATCGTATCCGAGTAATCTCCTCTACGCGATGTAACGACCCAACCGAATATTTCAAGCATTTGCGTTTAGTTCAGCAGTTTGAGATCATGAATAGCTTCACACGGTGTATTATGAGTTGCGTATCATTAGTTTTGATTTTCGAGTGGTTCGGAAATGATTTAGAAGGATGACTCTCACTTGAGAAGCTTGAAGTTGAAAGAGTTGACTAAGTTTGATTTTTTTGTATTTGACCTCGGATCGGAGTTTTGATGGTTTCGGTAGGTCCGGATGGTGATTTTGGACTTGGGTGTATGCCTGGATAGGCATTCGGACGTTTCTAGAAGGTTTCGGCACTAATTGGCGAATATTGGCAATTTAAAGGTTTGAAATTTTCCTAAGTTTAAAAATGGTTTGACTTTATGGCTATCGGGTTCGGATTTTTATTTAAGAACTTGGAAAAGGTCTATTTTTTCATTTAGAACTTGTTTACAAAATTTGGTGTCAGTTGGAGTTGGATTGATGTGATTCGGACGCTTGGTTACAATTCTAGAAGTTCTTGAAGTTCATTGTGATTTTCATGCGTTTTTGGTGTCCGATTCATGGTTCTAGATATTATTTAGGTGATTTTATCACACGAGCAAGTTCGTATTATATTTTTAGACTTGTGTGGATGTTTGGTTTGGAGCCTCGGGGGCTCGGGTGAGTTTCAAATTGGTTTCGAATTGGTTTTGTAGAATTTGGAGTGTTGGTGTTGGTTCCATCGCAATTGCGATGTTTTTGTCGCAAATACGACAACCGCATTTGCGAGGTAATACCCGCTTTTGCCAATCTGGTCTAGTGTAGAAGGGACCTCGCATTTGTGAATACAGGGGTGCTCGCTTTTGTAAGATAACGGTCGCTTTTGTGTCGCAAATGTGACGTTAGCAGGCATGGCTGGGGTCGCTTTTGAGATCCTTTTTTCACAATTGCAAAGGTCGCAATTGCGAACCCCAGGTCGCAAATGCGACACCTGCAGCTGGTATATAGCTGAACACTTCGGAACTTAGCTTTATTTTACCATATTTTGAACCCTAGACTCCGTAGGAGGTGATTTTGTGAAGAGATGTTCATACCAAACTATTGGATAAGTGTTATATTTCATGATTATATACAAGATTTAACATCAAATTCATGAGAATATGAGAGAAAATTGGGGATTGTTGTCTATATTTTGATAAATAACAATTCGAGAACTGAGAATCGAATTGGACTCGGATTTGAAAACTAAACACATATATGAATTCGTGGGGCTATGGGTAGTCGAAACCTACCCTTCGACTCGAGTTTTGACCGGGCGTTCCCGGGGTTGACTTTTGTTGATTTTTGGGAAATTGTATAAAGATCATAGCTTTATTAATTGGAATTGATTTCTCTTGCATTGTTTTATATTATTAAGTCATTTTTTGGCTAGATTTGAGTCGAGTAGAGGTGAATTTTAAAGGAAAAACCTATTTTGAGTATTGATTTAGCCTAATTGAAGTAAGTATCTTGTCTACTTTGTGTGGGGAAAACTACCCCTTGGGGTTTGGATTGATGGTGCTATTTGAATTATGTGGAAGACGTGTACACGAGGTGACGAGTGTGTAGGCGGGCTTATATGTGGTATGTGAATGTTTAGACTATTAGGCTTCTTTTATGCATTTGATTGAAATTGTCATTTCATGTTGTATCTTACATTGATAAGCTTGCTCTTACGTACTTTACTTGAAGTTTTTAGTACATGCTCTATATTTTATCGTCAAGTTTGCTCTTATATGCTTTAATTGTTAACTCCAATCACTTGTTAAATTCATATCTTATCCATTACGTGCCTTAATTGTTAATTGATTCTTTGGAATCGTGCCTTTACTTATGAACCGTCAGTACTTGCTATTTGACTTTGTGTGACATTATGTAATTTTATCCGCTTGTGGCCTTCTTTGTTTAGTTTCTTCATTTCGTTTAAAGTTTGTGATACGTCGTAGTTCGTTGTAGTTTGCTTGTTTAATTCATATTATTTTGGGATTGGGTTGCACACCGCAATGGTATTGAAATGGTATGAAAAGATATGATATGGAGCGATAAGGATGGATGATATGATATAGGTGGGATCGGGTTGCATGCCGCAACAGATTGATATGTTGT
Source organism: Nicotiana otophora (assembly GCA_000715115.1). Taxonomy (NCBI): domain Eukaryota; kingdom Viridiplantae; phylum Streptophyta; class Magnoliopsida; order Solanales; family Solanaceae; genus Nicotiana; species Nicotiana otophora. Next base: position 261,102 of record AWOL01S0031537.1, read on the forward strand.
AATTTTTTGTGACAGTAAAGCTATTCTCGGTTGTGATTCTCATGGTATATTCTATGTTGGAACGGTTTATCAGTTGAACGATTATTGTTGTTCTTAAATCATTTCACTTGTATCTTTGATCGTATTTGGTTGATTGTCGGTGTTCTAGTAATGGAATAATAGAGACTTCTCGTGTGAGTCATGCATTCTACGTGATTTATTGTGTTGCTTTAACATGCCAATTTGTGCCTCCGTTATTTCTTAGTAAATTGATTGTCAAGGTGAATTTATGTGTGTGGGGTCATTATCTCATATTCGGTTGAGTTGTTGGAAATTTAGCGGTTCTAAATAAAAGAATTATTAAGGTGCTTTATTTATGTGACTTTCAAAATAAAATTCGTTATCTCACTCGATGCCTTACTATTTTAAATGGTTATCAGATTTTTACTTTAATTGGGTTTTCTAATTATATTCATCACCCTATTTGATGTTCACTTTACATAAAAAAGTTATTATCACGTTTTACTTTTAATAAATATTATATTTAATTTGTGAATTTAACTGAGATTGTATTTTGTTTAAACATGATATTTTTACTTATTTTATTGGTTTCTAAACTAAACCCACCTGATACTCTATTTTGTATAACTTGTATTTATTTTTCTTTATTTGATTTCTACAATAAGCTCATTATCTCATTTGACGCCTTACTTTATATCAGATTTTTATTATGGTTTATTGTATTTAAATATATCTCTCAATTATTTTAATTGATCTTGGATGTGGATACAATGTACATGGTAGCACGTGGGCCTTGCCGTGCGAAGGATATTGTTATAGTGGGCACGAGGTGCCAGACATGAGGATTTGGAAATTGACTCATGATTTGTGGTTACGAGGTGTCATATCTCGGGGTAATTCTTGTTGCGAGTCCATGCGTTGGGAACGATTTGATTAATTGAGTTGTCATCTATTTTCTTTATTTGAGTTCATTCATATCTCCTCTGTGTTCTGATTATGTTACTGCCTTAATCCCGTCTACTTCTTGCTGCTATTTGTGCTTCTATTATTTTCATTGTTGGTTGTAAATCAATAATCTTTCTGCTATTAGTCTTACATTGAGGTTCTTTTCATTATTAGCCTTATGTTATATCTTGGACATGCTTATATGTCTAGTAGGTATCTTGACCTGACCTCGTCACTACTCTACCGAGGTTAGGCTTGATACTTACTAGGTACCGATGTGGTGTACTCATGCTATGCTTCTGCATATTTTTATGCAGATACAGGTACTTCTGATCGAGTCGGTTTTAAGAATTATGTCTACGCGGCTGGAGATTTCTTATACCTGCTTAATGTTAGCAAGCCCGGAGTCACCTTCTGTTGTCTTTCATTTTCAATGTTTACTATTATTTCGGGACAGTGATGTACTTGATATTTCTAGTTACTCTTAGAAAAGCTTATGACTTGTACTACCATTTTGGGATTATATGACCGATGTTGGTTTAACTATGTTGTTTCAGTTATTAATTAATGTATTGCAGTTAAGTTGGTTAAATTTCGTTAATTCTTAGCACGTGTTAAGGCTTACCTAGTCCCAGTGACTACGTTCCATCACAACTATCTAAGGTGGGGTTTTGGGGTCGTGACAACGTGCCGCTAGGACCAACACCGGGATCTGCACAAGAAGTGCAGAAGTGTAGTATGAGTACAACCGACCTCATGTACTTTGTAAGTATCGAGCCTAACCGCAACGAAGTAGTGACGAGGCTATGACATGACACTCATTGTAAACATGTACGAGTGATAAATAGAATACAACAAAAATATATAGAAAATGAATAAACTCATATTAACGGGACCAGAAGGTCAACTAACAGAGGGCCCTAGAATAACATCTACTCATGACCTCATATCACAGTACATAAATAGAACACCATGGCTATAAGCAGTTACAACACATCATACTCCGTTTCGGCATGCACAATATTTGTTTCGATGTGCAACTCAATTCCAATATAATATTAATATCTGTTGCGGCATTCAACCCGATTTCATTATCAAATCCTTTCATTTATGTTACAGCACGTAACCCGTTCCAAATATCAATTCACTATCATTAACAACTCAACACAGCCAATTCTGAAATCTCAACACAAAAATGGTACTAAAAAGTACAAAACACCAAGGAACTACAAGTGCAACAGAGAAAAACCTACATCTCATATTCACAAACCTCGACAAGTCATTAACGCAAGAATAGTCAAAGGACACACACAATCTGATATAACATAATAAAGTGCAACAAGTAAGGTAAAGACAATAAAAGCAAGTAAGGGAATGAAACAATAAAAATATACAATTAATATAGGTAGGAACATATAGTAGGTAAGTAGATATTGTTCGAGGAATGAATAAACCGAAACAGGTAACAACTAAATGATAGATAGCAAATAAGGCATAAATAACAAGTAAGGAGATGTAGAAATCAAAGCATGTAGTGAGATAATAACATAGAATAAATGATGACATAAAGGTAAATAGCCCAACCCGCATGCTTTAACACGTGACAATGCATATACACTCATCACCTCTCATATACTATGTTCTCACATATAATTCACGTAGCAAATAGATCAACAAGTCATAATTTCCTCAAGTCAAAATTAAACACGACACTTACCTCTTTTCGCAACTAAATCATCAATCAACCACGACTTTTCTTTTCGAACAAGCCTTCGAATCAACCGAATCTAGCCAAATATCATTCAAAAAATCCAAAATATGCTTTAGAAACTACCCACGAGTGAAAAAGTTCAATCTTTAGCTAAATTAAAAAAGTCAACAAAAGTCAACCCCGGGCTCGCTTGATCTTAATCTGAGATTCGGACCAAACACTGATTACCCATTTACCCCCGAGTCTGGATATGTGATTTGTTTTGAAATATGACCTCAATTTGAGGCCTAAATCTCAATTTTACAAAATTTTTAAATTTACCCAAAACCTCTAATTTCTTTTTTTAGCAAATATACCACTAGGTAGGCTGCCTAGTGGCTAATATCCAAGTCTTACAATTTGCTCTACTGCTACTAAGTGAAATAAAGCTACTAGAAGCTATAACTATTGTACTAATAACTAAGCTAGCTATTACAAATGCAGCAGATGAGCACTTTAATAGGACAAAGGTGTAGGGAACTTCACAAGTCAAGCACAAACATCCCACAATAGCACCTATAAATCTCTCACCAGGCGCCAAGGTTTGCATTCCAAAGGACAAGGTAAATGTGAAACACCACTAACTACACCACTCCTCAGAAGCCATCTAATAATCTCTAATAGTAGGTTTGTAGCATGTAGTCTTCAACTTTGAGGACTTATAGCAGGATCCTTGAATTGCTCTCAACCTTCTCCAGTAATGTGTAGAAATTTCCAATGCCAATTCCATCTTGTTACTCCTGTATCCATACAGTTCCATTCCTTCTCTAGAATGATCATGGAAACATGCTAATACCACTGGAAAGAAGAAAGACACCATACAGTTTGCAATGACAACACAAGCCATCACAAATAGCAGTCCAAGACATCCAGTATTTGGCCATGTCCAATGCCAATAAATAACAGTGAATGTCCAGTGAACATGAGAGTCTGTAGAGTGATTCCAGATGTAAACCAGTAGAGATACCAGTATGTGTCTTTGAGACCTTCCATATGCAGTAGTAAACCTCCTGCCTGTTGTAAATGTTTCATACATTGTAGAGGCACAACCGGATTGAGCATGTATCCATGCTAATACCACTGGCAAGCAAATCAATAACATACAAAATCTAGTGACAACAATATAGATAGCAAAGGGAAGCAGTGTATAAGTAGAGGCTAACATCAATCTGGAGCTTTTTTTTTTGGCTAACCTAACCCTAAGATTAGGTATTTGAGCATTGTCAATGTTGCGTAGTCTCCTCCCTGCACTTGGCAGTTCAGAGAAAAAATAAAACTCAATTGTACCTACAAAAGAAAACACAAGGTTAGTTAAAACATCTATCATAGTAGTACATGCTGGAATAGCACATTGAAGTGCTCCTTCATCTCCCGTATCCTCCTAATTTCAGCTATAATACACCATGTAGGATCCCATTGTCCTTCAATTATCTTCTTCATCCACAAAGAATTGTTTCCAATATGAAAGGGTGTAGATCATGAGTCAATACAATATGCTAAACCTTCTTCAATTTCCTTAGCCTCAGCAATAATATTTGTTGTGTCCTCTAGTTGTTTTGCTCGTGCATACACAAAAATACCTTCCACGTCCCTCACACAGAATCCTATAGAACTAGGTCCATGATTACCTCTTGAAGCTCCATCAGTATTGCACTTATACCATCCACTATGAGGCAGCTGCCAAGTCACCCTTCTAGTCACCAACACTGGCTTGTATCCCTCAAAGAACTTGATCATGTCTGACCAAAGGAAAGGAATACTAGGAAGACAATTGTACCTTGTTTTTTTAAGAAGTGTAAGGTTTTGTTGATCTCACGAATCACTCTATTAACAGATACTGAACCACCATTTCTATTTGTGTTTCTCATCTTTCAAAGCTCCCAAGTTACAATAGCTAGCACAACTTGATATAATGGCTTAAGTTTAGGGTAGCATGAAGTATTCCACCACTCCCTAATAACTTGATGCACTTGTAATAGCTGAAAATTAAGCCCTTCAGCATTCATAAATGTCATCCAAACTCTAGTAGCAGTATGGCCAAACATGAACAAATGATCAAATGATTCCTCTTGTGGAGCTTGACAAAATCAACACCTAGACATATATACATACCCCACCCTTCTCCACATATCATCAGTAGCCAATTTGAATCTCCATAGCCTCTAAAGGAAGAAAGAAATCTTGAAGGGCAGACCTTTAATCCATATATGCATGAATGCATGATTAGGGTTTGCCCTATGTCTCACTAGTTGTCATGCACTACTGACTGTGAACTTGCCTAAAGCTGTAGGTCTCCACCAAGTCTTATCCAAGTAACCTCCTGTGTCTTCGAGCTTCACCTGCTGTATAATATGTTCTGCAATATCCTCAAGAAAGGATTGTTCAATCATCTGCTCATTCCAGTCATCTTCTTGCCACAAGTCTGCCACTTCTTGTAAGTACTCATTGATGTAAAAATCAGGTGGAACTACATTATATAAAGCTCCTAATCCAGTCTAGTTTTCATGCCAAACATTTGTAGTGCCACTCTTCATCTCCCACCAAATCTCATGCTCCAGATCTTTCCTAGCATTTAACATTCACCTCCAAACATGAGAACCTTTCCTAAATTGTACCATTGTTGGTATCTTCTTCTTGCAATATTTATTCTACATAAAATGTGACCACAATAACTTTGTAGTCTCCACCACAGCTTTGCAAACAGTGCCCAGGATACATCAAACAAGGATCTGAAGCCTAACCCTCCTTCCTCCTTTGGGAGACAAAGCTTCTTCCTTGAGGACCAATGTGTACTCCTCCCTTATTCCTTATTGCTCCAGAAGAAACTTGCAAATAACTTATGGAAATGTTCCAATATGTTTTTGGGAGGGTCCAGAACTGAAAGTAAGTGCACTAGCATGTTTTGAAGCATGCTACTGATCAGTATAACCTTGCCTCCATAAGATAACAACTTTCCTTTCCATGAGTGCAGCTTGGCCTTTACCTTCTTTATAAGATCATCATAGCAGTCTTTCCTTCTCCTAGTATAGAATATTGGAAACCCTAAGTAGATGAAAGGGAATGCACCCTTAGTAAAGCTAATGATATCACCAACTGTTTGAACCAAAGCAGTTGCCACCTTAGAGTGCACATAATAGGAACTCTTTGCATTGTTGATGAGCTGGCCTGAGATCTTCTAATATCCAAACAACACTAACATGATCTTCTTCAATGAATCTGGATGAGCTGAGGCAAAGATAATTGAATTATCATCATATGCAAGATGGTTCAATGGATCGGACCACTTTGGTTCAATTGTCATCAAATAATTTGTTCAATGATCTAGACAACACTTCTACTGATAGTATGAATAATGCAAGAGATAATGGATATCCTTGCTTCACCCCTCTAGTCGACTGAAAGAATCTTGAAGATTGGCCATTCACCAAGATTGAGTACCAGTTATTTGACAACAAATTTCATATCATGATGATAAAACGTTTAGCAAATCCCATCTTCCTTAACACATGAAGCAAGTACTTCCAAGAAACCCTATAATATGCTTTAGCCATGTACAATTTAATCACTACATTGGCAGGCTTACCTCTTAACCTGATGTCAGTAACAATCTCCTGAGTGAGGAGTATGTTTTCAAAAATACTATTTCCCTTCACAAAGCCAGACTGGTTGGAAGATATCAAAGAAGGCAAGAACTACTTCAGTCTATCATGTAAGACTGTAGACATCACCTTGTTGATGAAATTGCTCAATGGGCCTTAAATCGGAGAAAGTCTAAACCATTGGCTTTTTTTTAAGTAACACAAGATTAGTATATGCAATAGATTTATGTAGCGGTGTTCCCCCCAAAAAGTGCAATACCATGTTATGAATATCAATACCAATGATGTCCCAACATACTTGATAGAAAATACCAATGAATCCATCAGGACCACTAGCACTCTCCCCACTAAGTTCAAACACATCATCCTTGACTTCTTCAAGAGTAGGATACCTACATAATTCCAGATTTTGTTCAATAGTCACCATATCAGGCACATTGTCTAGTTGAGTGAAGTCAGTAGGATCAGCTTCTTTAGTGAATTACCTCTGGTAGAATTCCATAGCAGCAACAGCCATATCATTTTGGCTTTAAACCCAGACTCCATCCCCTTTTTGTATTCTTTTCAATTGCAGCTTCTGTCTTTTACCATTAACATGATTGTGGAAGAATCTTGTATTCCTATCTCCTTCAGTAAACCATGTCATCACAGCCTTCTACTTCCAGTATTGATCTTCGATGCTTAAATATCTCTTCAATTTAGCTGGTGCTTTTTGAAGCACTATTTTATTCTTAACTTTAGGTTCTTCTTCAAAAAGCATCTCCTTCACCTTCACAATGTCTTTCCTAATAGCAGTTGTTTGAATATGTCTCCATATGTGTCCTGGATCCATTTAGATAGAGAAATCTTCACCCTCTTTAGCTTTTGCTTGAAAATGAGACATGGATCTCCAATAAAGTCAGCAATCCAGTTCAGCCTAACCACCTCCTTAAATGTTTTATGTTTGGTCCAGAAGTTTAGAAACTTAATGTTATGACCCGATCGGTCATTTTGTGTAATTGTGCCCCGTTACCCCTTTTATTTCTTTACAAATGTGTGTTTATGATTTTATGACTTGCGAGTTTGGTTAGTTTCATTCTGGAAAGCTTTCAGGCTGATTTGGACCTTTGATTCTTGACTTAGAGGTTTTAATTAGAAATTGTTGACCAACTTTGACTTTGGTGAAAACGACCCTAGAACTATATTTTTATGGCTCCGATAGCTTCGTATCATGATTTTGGACTTGGTCGTATGCCCGAAATTGATTTTGGAAGTCCGTAGGTTGATTTATGTTGATTTGTCGAAGTTTGGCAATTTGAAGTTGAAATGTTTGATCGTAGGTTGACTTTTAGCTATCGAGCTCGGTATTTGATTTTGGGACTTGGAATTAGTCTGTAATGATATTTAGAACTTGTCTGCAAAAGTTGGTGTCATTTGGAGTTTATTTGATAGGATTAAGATGTTTAGTTTTAATTTTAGAAATTCTTGAACTTTACTTTGGAATTCATGCATTTTACTATTCGATAGTATATATGTTATTCTTGTATTTTGATCGTGCGAGCGAGTTTGTATGATATTTTTAGACTTGTGTGGATGTTTGGTTTGGAACCCTAAGGGCTCGGATAAGTTTCGGATATGTTCCAGATTGGTTTGGACTAAAAATGCAGAAAATCCTGTGTCTGGTGCTTTGGTGTTGCAAATACGCACACTAGGGTCGCATTTGCGAAGGTGACAGAAGAGGGGCAGTTGTCGCAATTGGGACACACCCTTCGCATTTGCGAAGTCTTCCAGATCTTGCCTTGGTTCGCAATTGCGAACATTTGTTTGCATTTGCCAAACTCCCAGCTTCACAATTGTGAAGCCTTTCTCGCAAATGCGAACCCTGTGTCACAGATGCGACATCTGCAGCTGGTTAAGGGTTAGGAGATGGGATTTTTTAACTCATTCTTTCATTTTGAACCCTAGACTCGGTAGGATGCAATTTGGAGAGGGGAGTTTTACCTACAAACCTTGGGTAAGTAATAATAATCCAATTCTAATCATATTCCATCAACATATCTTAGCTTTTAATATCAAAATCATATGAATCAAAGTGAACATTTATCAAGTTTTTGAAAAATAAAAAATTGAAATTTGAGAATCGATTTGGACTTGAATTTTGAAACTAATCACATATATTAACTATTGGGGCCATAAGTAGACGGAATCTACCATTGGATCCGGGTTTTGACCGGGCGGGCCCCGGGTTGACTTTTGTTGACCTTTTGGGAAAAGTGTAAAGATCTTAGCTTTATCTATTGCAATTGAATTTCCTGGCATTGTTTGATGATATTAAGTCGATTTTGATTAGATTTGAGCCATGTGGAGGCGGAGTTTAGGGAAAACACTATTTTCGAGTATTAATTTGGCCTAGTTGAGGTAAGTGTCTTGTCTAACTTCGTGTGGAGAACTACCCCTTAGGATTGGTATTGTTTGATTCAATTGTGCTAAGTGAAATCTATGTACCAAGGTGACGAGTGGGTACACGGGTTGTACGTGGTATTTGACAGGTTTAGTCTACTTAGATTATTTTCATGTTTTAATTGAATGCCATATCATGTTCTAATTCTCTTAGTCCATGTATTCTTACTTGTGTTAATCTATCCTTACATGCCTTAAATGATTTTGTTAACACTCGTTCTACCTTCTAATTGATAATGTGCTCTCATAATTTAGTTGAACTTGTTGTTTCTTTTATTGTCACATGCTATCTCTTCATTGTTGATTTTCTTTATTTGAAGCCATTATACATGTTATCTCTTTCATTGTTGATTTTCATTATTTGAAGCTATTATACATGTTATCTCTTTCGTTGTTGATTATCATTAATTGAAATTATTATTTATGTTACCTCTTTCATTGTTGATTACCCTTACATGAAGTTATTATTCATGCTATATCTTTCATTGTTGACTCCCATTATTTGAAGTCTTTGCTACACATTATCTCTTCCATTATGAGTTATTCTTATTTAACATCGTGGTTATGCATTGTCTCTTATTATTAAGTTATTGCTGTTTAAGTGGTGAAAGTTGTTATCACGTTGAGGCGAAATGGTTATTGTTGAAACATCTTCCTTTTGAGCATTTTACGCTCATTGTTATTGTTGATTTTCGTGTACCCGTTGTGGTGGGACCGTGGGCTATTGTTATGAAAATATTGATATTGCGGATTGTTGGCAAATTGTGATATATGGGCACATGTGGTACGAGTTGTTATTGTAATGTGATATTGACGTGCATGCGGAGGTATAAGGCTTGGGGTTGATGTGCGTGTGGAGGTATAAGGTGGGACTTATATACATGTTGCTTGTAGGGGAACTACATGAAGCCATACAGTGTCATAAGGTGGGATAAAGTGCATGTAGCTATTTCGGAAAAACTATTTTCAAAACCTATTTTAAATGTAAGGCTCCGGCGGAGGTATAAGGAAAGATTATGATTGAGATTGTTTATTGTGAATGCAAGGCGGTACCTCGGTTGTGATTCTTGATTTATACAAGGCAGTACCTCGGTAATGATTCTTATTGTACACGAGGCGGTACCTCGTTGTGTTATTTTGTTATTTATCTCATGTTTCAAAGAGCTTTTGGGGAAATGTTCTTGCTATTTTCTTCTTCTTGTTCTAGATGTTGTTGTTCGTATATGATCATAGTAGTTCTCTTTAGTTACTTCTTTTATGTATCCCATTTTTAATTTTCGGTATTAGTTCATGATATTATCTGGTTTTGTATTAGTTATTTCTTTGCTTTCCATTATTTATCCTTATTATATCTTTGCACTACTTATTTATATACTAGTATGTGAGTTGACCTAGCCTTGTCACTATTCTACTGAACTTAGGCTTGATACTTACTGGGTACCGTTGTAGTGTACTCATACTACGCTTTGCACATTTTTGTGCAGATCCAGGTACATATGCTTGTGCCGGTCGTTAGAGATCATTCGTAGCTTCCTTATGGAGACTTCAAGGTATGCTTGCTCGAAGTCCGCAGGCCTCGGAGTCACCTTTCCTATTTTACTTCCTGTTATATTTCTTTCAGACATTGATGTATTAGATATTCTAGTTTTATTCTATAGAGTTTATGACTCAGTTCCACCGGTTTTAGGGTGTGTATTAATGAGATTATTTTTTCAAAAGATTTTTTCAATTATTTAGTTTTGTTTTTAGTACCTTGTTAATTATATTTGTTCAGTTGTTATAAAATATTAGTCTTACCTAGTCATAATGACTAAGTGCCATCACGTCATCCCACAGAGGGAAATTGGGGTCATGACAAGTTGGTACTGGAGCTCTAAGTTCATAGGTGTTACGAGTCATAAGCAAGTTTAGTAGAGACTTGCAGATTGGTACGGAGACGTCTGTACTTATCTTTGAGACGCTACAGAACTATTTGGAAAACATCACTTCTTTGATCCCTCATCGTGCGAATTGGTTGACTTCGAAAACTAAATCTTTGACTTTCTATTCTCTCACAGATGGTGAGGACACGCACTGCTGGATCTGGCGATCAGACACCTGCGCCCTCTGCTAGAGCTGCGAGATACTAGGGTCGAGACAGAGGCCAAGGAGGGGCACGTGGTGCAGCCAGATCACACGCCTGACCTGCAAAAGAGGAACTACCAGTATTTCCTGTTGGGGGACAGGCTCCGAGGCGCCTGTTGCCACCCCAACACTTCAGGAGACTCTCGCACAATTCTTAAGCATGTTCGATACTTTAGCTCAGGCGAGGTTGATTCCACTTACACCAGTCATATCTCAGGCTGGGGGAGAAGCACAGACTCCCGTGGCCCGTACCCCAGAGCACTGGATCCAGGTTGATCAGGTCTCAGAAGTTATACCGGTATAACCTGTTGCTCCGGTTCAGCCCGTGGTTAGGGCCACAACATTTGAGGAGGAGCAACTTAGGCTCGAGAGGTTCAAGAAGTACAACCCCCTACTTTCAATGGTCTAGCTTCAGAGGATGCACACGGTTTTCTTAAGGAGTGCCACCGTATTCTTCGCACTATGGGTATCGTGGAGACTAGCGGGGTTGCTTTCACTACTTTCCAGCTGTCCAGAGTGGCATACCAGTGGTGGCGAGTGTACGAGGTGGGTAGCCCAGCTGAGGCAGCTTCACTTACATGGACTCAGTTTTTAGAGTTATTCTTGAGAGAGTTTGTCCCTCAGACCCCTTCGGGA
>AWOL01S0031537.1:273389-293554 GCA_000715115.1 Nicotiana otophora
CTTTGATCCCTCATCGTGCGAATTGGTTGACTTCGAAAACTAAATCTTTGACTTTCTATTCTCTCACAGATGGTGAGGACACGCACTGCTGGATCTGGCGATCAGACACCTGCGCCCTCTGCTAGAGCTGCGAGATACTAGGGTCGAGACAGAGGCCAAGGAGGGGCACGTGGTGCAGCCAGATCACACGCCTGACCTGCAAAAGAGGAACTACCAGTATTTCCTGTTGGGGGACAGGCTCCGAGGCGCCTGTTGCCACCCCAACACTTCAGGAGACTCTCGCACAATTCTTAAGCATGTTCGATACTTTAGCTCAGGCGAGGTTGATTCCACTTACACCAGTCATATCTCAGGCTGGGGGAGAAGCACAGACTCCCGTGGCCCGTACCCCAGAGCACTGGATCCAGGTTGATCAGGTCTCAGAAGTTATACCGGTATAACCTGTTGCTCCGGTTCAGCCCGTGGTTAGGGCCACAACATTTGAGGAGGAGCAACTTAGGCTCGAGAGGTTCAAGAAGTACAACCCCCTACTTTCAATGGTCTAGCTTCAGAGGATGCACACGGTTTTCTTAAGGAGTGCCACCGTATTCTTCGCACTATGGGTATCGTGGAGACTAGCGGGGTTGCTTTCACTACTTTCCAGCTGTCCAGAGTGGCATACCAGTGGTGGCGAGTGTACGAGGTGGGTAGCCCAGCTGAGGCAGCTTCACTTACATGGACTCAGTTTTTAGAGTTATTCTTGAGAGAGTTTGTCCCTCAGACCCCTTCGGGATGCATGGCACGTGGAGTTTGAGCATCTGCGCCATGGTGCTATGACAGTGTCAGAGTATGCTATCGATTCAGTGATTTGTCAAGACATTCATCTGCCTTAGTTTCTACAGTCAGAGAGCGAGTCTGTCAATTTATTGAGGGGCTCAACTATGGTATTAGATTCAGCATGGTTGTAGAGTTGGAGACATATACTCCATATCAGCAGGTGGTTGAGATTGCACAGAGGTTGGAAGGTATGCGCAGTCATGAGAGAGATGATAGGGAGGCCACGAGGCTTCGTGGTACTAGAGGATTTAGTGGTGATCACGCTGCAGCTACAACTCGTCATGATAGAGTCTATGTGAGCCATCTAGTTTATTCAACACTTCGAGCTTCTAGTGGTGCTCCGGTTGTTCCGAGGTCTCAGGTTGCACACTTTTCCCAGCCACTTTCTGGTGCACCTCCAACACGAGGTGCCTTCAGCGGTCAGTCCAGCTGACCAGGCTCAAGCCTTTCCCAGCCGCCACGCCCACCGAGAGCTTGCTTTGAGTATGGTGATACCCGCCACATGGTTAGAGACTGCCCCAGACTTAGGAGGGGTGCACCTCCCCAGACTACTCATGCTCCATGGATCTAGTTAGGTCCACAGACTTCTCATGCCATGATTGCTGCCCCAGATACCACTCTATCCGCACAGTTAGCTAGGGGTAGGAGACAGGCAGGTAGAGGTCGCCCTAAAGAGGGAGGCCAGGCCAGATTCTATGCTTTTCCCGGTAGGACGGAGGTAGTTGCTTTAGACTCAGTCATTACAGGTATGGTTCTGGTTTGTCATAAAGATGCATGAGTCTTATTTGATCCGGGATCCACTTATTCATATGTTTCATCTTACTTTGCTCCGTATTTGGATATATCTCGTGATTCTTTGAGTTTTCTTATTTATGTGTCCTGGCCTATGGGAGATTCTATTATTGTGGACTGTGTGTACCAGTCATGTTTACTTGTTATTGGTGGTTTCAAGACTAGAGTTGAGCTATTATTACTTAGTATGGTAGACTTTGATGCTATCTTGGGCATAGACTGGTTGTCGCCCTAGCATGATATTCTAGATTGTCACGCTAAGACTATAAGGCTAGCTATGCCAGGTTTGCCACGGTTAGAGTGGATGGGTGCATTGGGTTATGTTCCTAACAGGATTGTGTCATTTCTAAAGGCTCAGCGGATGGTTGAGAAAAGGTGTGATGCTTATCTAGCCTTTGTGAGGGATATCAGTGATGATACTCGTACTGTTGAGTTAGTTCCGATAGTGAGAGACTTTCCAGATGTATTTCTAGTGGATCTTACGGGCATGCCGTCAGATAGGATATCGATTTAGGTATTGACTTGTTGCCAGGCACTCAGTCCAGTTTTATTCCACCATGTCGTATGGCCCCAGCGGAGCTGAAGGAGTTAAAAGAGCAGTTGCAAGAGTTTCTTGATAAGGGTTTTATTCAGCCTAGTATGTCACCATGGGGTGCTCCTATCTTGTTTGTGAAGATGAAAGATGGTTCTATGTGCATGTATATTGATTATCGGCAGTTAAACAAGGTTACAGTGAAGAACAATTATCCCTTTCCACGCATTCATGACTTATTTGATCAGCTACAGGGTGCCAGAGTGTTCTTAAAGATTGATTTGCAGGCACATTATCATCAGCAGGAGATTCTGGATTCGGATATTTCAAAGACTGCCTTTAGGACTCGGTATGGTCACTACGAGTTCCTTGTGATGTCATTCGCGCTGATCAATGCCCCATCAGCATTTATACACCTGATGAATAGTGTACTCCAGCCCTATATTGATTCATTCATCATTGTATATATTGACGACATCTTGGTGTACTCCCACAGTGGGGAAGATCACGAGCAGCACTTGAGGATCGTGCTCCGGATCTTGAGAGAAAAGAAGTTGCATGCAAAATTCTCGAAGTGTAAATTCTGGCTTGATTCAGTGGCAGTTTTGGGTCATGTGGTCTCGAGTGAGGGGATCAAGGTAGATCCGAAGAAGATTGAAGTAGTGAGAATTGGCCTAGACCATCTTCAACTACTGAGATCCGGAGTTTTCTTGGTTTGGCCGGGTATTATTTTCGTTTCACAGAGGGTTTCTCATCTATTGTTGCACCTATGACCAGATTGACCCAGAAGGGTGCTCCATTCAGATGGTCCAAGGAGTGTGAGGCGAGCTTTCAAAAGCACAAGACTGTTTTGACTATAGCCCCAGTTGTTGTGCTGCCTACGGGTACGGGGTCTTATACTGTGTATTGTGATGCGTCACGTGTTGGCCTTGGTGCGGTATTGATGCAAGACGGTAAGATGATTTCCTACGCATCTTGACAACTAAAGACCCATGAGAAGAATTTTCCAATCCACGACTTGGAGTTAGCAGCCATTGTTCATGCATTGAAGATCTGGTAGCATTATTTGTATGGTGTTTCTTGTGAGGTCTTTATCGACCACCGGAGTCTACAGTAGTTGTTCAAACAAAAAGATCTTAACTTGCGGCAGCAGAGGTGGTAAGAGTTGCTTAAGGACTATGATATCACCATTCTGTATCATCCTGTAAAGGCCAATGTGGTGGCTGATGCCTTGAGTCGTAGGGCAGAGAGTTTGGTAGTTTAGCATATTTACCGGCAGTAGAGAGGCTATTAGCATTGGATGTTCAGGCCTTAGCCAACCAGTTTGTTAGATTGGATGTTTCGGAGCCCAGTCGAGTTCTTGCCTGCGTGGTTTTTCGGTCTCCTCTATATGGATGTATCAGAGAGTGTCAGTATAAGGACCCCTATTTGCTTGTCCTCAAGGACACAGTTTAGCACGGCGATGCCAAGGAGGTTACTATTTGAGATGACGGTGTGTTACAGATGCAGGGTCGGTTATATGTGCCCAATATGGATGGGTTGCGTCAGTTGATTCTTCAAGAGGCCCATAGTTTGCGGTAATACACTCACCCGGGTGCCGCTAAGATGTATCAGGACTTCAGACATCACTATTGGTGGAGGATCATGAAGAAACACATAGTGGAGTATGTAGCTCGGTGCCTAAATTGTCAGCAGGTGAAATATGAGCATCACTGGCTGGGTGGTTTACTTCAGCGGCTTGAGATTTCCGGGTGGAAATGGGAGCGTGTCACCATGGACTTCATTGTTGGGCTCCCACAGACTCAGAAGAAGTTTGACACGGTATGGGTGATTGCGGACAGGTTGACCAAGTCAGCTCATTTCATTCTGGTAGTGACTACCTATTCTTCAGAGTAGCTGGCTCAAGTTTATATTCGCGAGATTGTTCGACTTCATGGCGTACTAGTATCCATCATCTCTGACCGGGGTACGCAGTTCACATCGCATTTTTGGAGAGCTGTACAGTGTGAGCTAGGCACACCGGTTGAGTTGAGTAACCCATTTCACCCTCAGACGGAGGGACAGTCCGAGCGCACTATTCAAATATTGGAGGATATGCTTCGTGCCTATGTTATGGATTTTGGGGGTGCTTGGGATCAGTTCTTACCACTTGCGGAGTTTTCCTACAACAAAAGCTACCAATCAAGCATTCAGATGGCTACCTATGAGGCTCTATATGGGAGACGGTATCGTTCTCCAGTTAGGTGGTTTGAGCCAGGAGAGGCTAAGTTATCAGGCACGGATTTGGTTTGAAATGCTTTGGAGAAGGTAAAGATGATCCAGGATCGGCTTCGTATAGCCCAATCTAGACAAAAGAGTTATGCGGATCGGAAGGTTCGTGATGTTGCATTCATGGTTGGAGAGCGAGTCTTGCTCCAGGATTTACCCATGAGTGATGAGGTTCAGGAAGAAGGGCAAGTTGAGCCCTAGGTATATCAGACCTTTTGAGATCCTTGAGAAGATTGGAGAGGTGGCTTACAAGCTTGCTTTGACACCTATTTTATCTGCGGTTCATCCGGTGTTCCATGTCTCTATACTCCGGAAGTATTATAGTGATCCGTCTCATGTTCTACACTACAACACAGTCCAATTAGACGAGGATTTGACTTATATTAAGGAGTCTGTGGCTATCTGGGACCGACATGTCCGAAAGTTGAGATCAAAGAGTATTGCTTCAGTAAAGGTTCAATGGAAAGTCATTCGGTCGAGGAGGTGACCTGAGAGACCGAGCACGACATGCAAAGTCGTTATCCTCATCTATTCACCACTTCAGGTATGTCCTTTTGCATGTTCGAGGACGAATGTTTGTTTTAAGAGGGGGAGAATGTAACGGCCCGATCGGTCATTTTATGTAATTTTGCCTTGTTACCGCTTTTATTACTTCACACATGTGTGTTTATGATTTTACGACTTGCGGGATCGGTTAGTTTAGTTCCAGGAAGCTTTCGGTTAGATTTGGACCCTCGATTCTTGACTTAGAGGTTTTAATTAGAAAATGTTGACCAACATTGACTTTTGTGAAAACGACCCGAAACTGTATTTTTATGGCTCTAATAGCTTCGTATCATGATTTCGGACTTGGGCCTATGCCCGAAATGGATTTTGGAAATTCCTAGGTTGATTTATGTTGATTTGCCAAAATTTGGCAATTTGAAGTTGAAAAATTTGACCGTAGGTTGGCTTTTAGCTATCGAGCTCAGAATTTGATTTTGGGACTTGGAATAAGTCCATTATGATATTTAGAACTTGTCTGCAAAATTTGGTGTTACTTGGAGTTGATTTGATAGGATTCAGACGTTTAGTCGTAATTTTAGAAATTCTTGAACTTTACTTTGGAATTCATCCGTTTTAGTGTTCAATTCGTAGTTTTAGATATCATTCTTGTATTTTGATAGCACGAGCGAGTTCGTATGATGCTATTAGACTTGTGTCGATGTTTGGTTTGGAGTCCAGATGGGCTCGGATGAGTTTGAACATATTCCAGAGTGGTTTGGACTCAAAATGCAGAAAATCTGGTGTCTGGTGCTCTGGTGTCGCAAACGCAAACACCAGGGTCGCATTTGCGAAGGTGACAGAAGAGGGGAAGTTGTCACAATTGCGACACATCCTTCGCATTTGCGAAGTCTGCCAGATCATGCCTGGGATGTTCGCATTTGCCAAACTCCCAGCTTCGCAAAGGCGAGGTTTCATGAGGCTATCAAGGTTAAAGGGATAGGAGATGGGATTTTTGAACTCATTCTGTCATTTTTGAATCCTAGACTCGGTAAGAGGCGATTTGGAGAGGGGAGTTTAACCTACAAACCTTGGGTAAGTGATTCTAATCCATTTCTAATCATATTCCATCAACATATCTTAGATTTTAACATCAAAATCATGTGAATTGAAATTTTTTGAAACTTTGTCAAGTTTTTGAAAAATAAGAAATTGAGTTTTGAGAGTCGATTTGGACTCAAATTTTGAAACTAATCACATATATTAACTCTTGGGGCCATAATTAGACGGAATCTACCATTGGATCCGGGTTTTGACTGGGCGAGCCCTGGGTTGACTTTTGTTGACTTTTTTGGAAAAGTGCAAAGATCTTAGCTTTATCTATTGTAATTAAATTATCTAGCATTGTTTGATGTTATTAAGTCGATTTTGGTTAGATTTGAGCCGTGTGAAGGCGGAGTTTAAGGGAAAAACTATTTTCGAGTTTTGATTTGGCCTAGTTGAGGTAAGTGTCTTGCCTAATTTGCATGGTGGAACTACCCCTTAGGATTGGTATTGTTTGATTCAATTGTACTAAGTGAAATCTGTGTACGCAAGGGGACACGTGGGTACACGGGTTGTACATGGTATTTGAGCCGTTTAGGCTACTTAGATTATTTCCATGCTTTAATTGAATGTCGTATCATGTTCTAATTCTCTTAGTCCATCTATTTTTACTTGTGTTAGTCTATCCTTACATGCCTTAAATGATTTTGTTAACTCTCGTTCTACCTCCTAATTGATAATGTGCTATCATGCTTTAGTTGAAATTGTTGCATCTTTTATTGTCACATGCTATCTCTTTATTGTTTTATTTTCTTTATTTGAAGCCATTATACAAGTTATTTATTTCATTGTTGATTATCATTAATTGAAGTTATTTTTCATGTTACCTCTTTCATTGCTGATTACCCTTACTTGAAGTTATTGTTCATGTTATCTCTTTCATTGTTGACTCCTATTTTTTGAAGTCATTACTACACATTATCTTCTCCATTGTAAGTTATTCCTATTTAACATTGTGGTTATGCATTGTCTCTCATTGTTGAGTTATTGGTGTTGAAGTGGTGAAAGTCGTTATCACGTTGAAGAGAAATTGTTATTGTTGAAACATCTTCCTTTTGAGCATTTTACATTCATTGTTATTGTTGTTAATATTCTTGTACCCGTTGTGGTGGGGCTGTGGGCTATTATTGTGAAAACATTGATATTGTGGATTGTTGGAAAATTGTGATATATCGGCACATGTGGTGCGAGTTGTTATAGTAATGTCATATTGACGTGCATGCGGCGGTATAAGGCTTGGGGTTGATGTACATGCGGCGGTATAAGGTGGGACGTATGTGCGTATTGCTTGTAGGGGAACTACGTGAAGCCCTACGACGTCATAAGGTGGGCTAAAGTTCATGTAGCTATTTCGGGAAAACTGTTTTCGAAACCTATTTCAAATGTAAGGCTCACGCGGCAGTATAAGAAAAGATTGTGATTAAGATTGTTTATTGTGAATACGAGGCGGTAGCTCGATTCTGATTCTTGAGTTATACAAGGCGGTACCTCGGTGGTGATTCTTATTGTACATGAGGCTATACCTCGTTGTGTTATTTTGTTGTTTTTCTCATGTTGCAAAGAGCTTTTGGGCGGAAATGTTCTTGTTGCTTTGTTCTTCTTGTTATAGCGGTTGTTGTCCGTATATGATCATAGTAGTTCTCTTTATTTTCTTCTTTTATGTATCCCCATGTTTAATTTCCGGTATTAATTCATGATATTATCTGGTTTCGTATCAGTTATTTCTTCGCTTTCCATTATTTATTCTTATTACATCTTTACACTACTTCTTTATATCCTAGTAGGTGTCTTGACCTAGCTGCATCACTACTTTACTGAGGTTAGGCTTGATACTTACTGGGTACCATTGTGGTGTACTCATACTATGCTTTGCACATTTTTGTGCAGATCCTGGTACGTATGCTCGTGTCGGCCGCTAGAGATCATTTGTAGCTGCCTTATGGAGACTTCAAGGTATGCTTGCTCGACGTCCGCAGGCCTCGGCATCACCTTCCCTATATTACTTCCTATTATATTTCTTTCAGATAATGATGTATTAGATATTCTAGTTTTATTCTATAGAGTTTATGACTAAGTTCCACCGGTTTTGAGGTGTGTATTGATGAGATTCTATTTTCGGAAGATTTTATCAGTTATTTAGCTTTGTTTTCAGTATATTGTAAATTATCATGTTCAGTTGTTATCAATTATTAGGCTTACCTAGTTGTAATGACTAGGTGCCATTACGACATCTTACAGAGGAAAATTGGGGTCGTGACACTTAAAAGGCTTGATAAAGTTAGTAGCTTGTTCACCACTCATGAATAGAGGAGCATAATCTGATTCAGTCCTAGTAAGATGTTCAACATCAATGGTAGGGAATAGATTCTGGAATGGTAAGTTCACAAAAAATCTATCCAGCCTCTTAAAGATACACTCAGCATTTGGTCTACCATTCCACTAGGTATATAGACTTCCTTTGTAGCCTAAATCAAACAACCCACAAGGGTTCACACAAAAAGTAAAGTCTTCATATTCAGGAGGGTGAACAGACAGTCCCCCAATCTTCTCATCTTCATGTAGCACAATATTGAAATCACCACCAACAACCCAAGGCAACTTCATATCACTTACAAGATATACAGATTATCCCACAATTCCAGCCTCTCAAGTAAAGAACATTTAGCATATACAAAAGTAAACATCACTAATTTCCACACTATAACAACATCAAAGGAAAGTCAGATCTTCCTATTAATGTTAGACATAGCAACATCCATATTAAGTCTTCTTCTGTATCTTTGAATATGTCTTGAATTCTGAAAAGGTTCCATCAAAGCAACCACAATGAATCCATGTTCCCTATGCATATTGATTACTCTTTGAAAAGCCTGTTGAGTTTTAACAGACCTTATGTTCATCATTTAGTAACTGAGACTGCCCTCTTGGGCATAATTCTTGTAGGTTGAGGTACTTCTTTAACTTGACCTTGATTCTTGCCCTTCTTACCACTTTTGCCATCAACTCTTCGAGATAAGTCTGCATCTCTAGCAATTGCCTTGAAATTGCCTATAGTAGATTCATCTTCTCCCTCTTCCTCAATCTCACCTTGTTCTACCTATACATTTTGAAGATCAACAGGTGCCACATTGTGAGTGATAATGTCACGTAGTAATTGGTTAGGTGACTTCAATAGGACATTGATTTGAAGATGCATAGGTTGCTTAATTCCTAAGGCACAAGCCACTAGCAATGCCTCAATTGCACCTGAAGCCTTAGGAACAATGGCCGGCTCATGTGACACCCTAGTCGCCTCTTTCAACCCCTGGTTATGGTGTTCCATTACTCTGCATCACCTTGAATTGCAATTCATAGACTAAACCCAGATTAGGGTTTACTATAGTAGTAGATACTAGAATTACTGTTCCATTGGATTTCTTAGGCTTTCCATCAGCTGTTTTGGTGTTTAACTTCACTGTATCATCCAAGACCATTGTAGGAGTCTGGTTAACATGTCCTACACCATTACCATCCATCGCATGTGCTGCAGCTGAAGAAAAACCCATGGCAGTGTTGCTAGGGTTTACTGCTACATTGCCTTTCTCCTTCCCTGTAGCTTCTTCACCTACACCCTCATTGATTCTAGCTTCTACAAATGATCGCAATTGCACCTACTCTAATTAATTCTACTGTGTTTTGAATTATGGTTTGATCAAGAGCTTCAACCCTAGTTTCCTGCATCCTAGGGTTTACTGTAGCTTGTGAATCTACTGTTCCAGGCTGCTTTGCATGATCATTGTTGTGACCGTTCTTATCAGCAGCATTGTTTAACTCCATCTCCTCAACTTCTTTACCCCATGATGTTCCTCGATTGCTTGTTGCATCAGTTTTTCCAATTCCCCTTGAGATATCATCAATAGTTTGTGAAGGTATCTCCTGACATGATTGATTTATAGTGACATTCAAAGGTTCATTACTCGTCCCAAACCTTCTAGCAACGTATTCAATAGTTCTCTCCTTATTTATATTCTCCCCCAATCCCAGTAATAGAAGGATTAGGTCTTGTCTCCTTAGCCGCAATTTGAATCCTAGAACCACTAGGATTTATAGACTTTGTAGCTTCTTTCCCAATTATTGTAGCCTCTTTTTGCCCTAGAGTTTGTTCCTGTGGCTCAACCACCACCATAGCATTGTTATTTTCTTCCTCTCCAGCTAACACATCAAATGATTCTTTGTTGCAACCACTTGATCCTTGCCTTTGCTTTCGACACTAACCACCTATTTCCCAGCTGCCTCTTTTATAATATGACCTCTCTTATTTCTTTGATACTTATTTTTCCTTCTTTGCATTCATTCTTGTATTGGAGTTGGATTTATAGGTTTTCCTATAACCTTACAACTAGTAAATACTGTAGTACTAGCTGCAGCAGTTCCAATCAATTCCTTTCCATTGCTTTCATCTATCACTGCCTCTTCCACCTGCATGAGCTCTAGGTTAGCTACCCAGTACTCGCTTTTCTTGTGACCTGGCTTCTTGCAATTCTTACATTACTTAGGCATATAATCATACTTAATTTTGGTCCACTTAGATTCTTCAAGCCCAGTTTCATCCTCCTCCTCCACAATCTTGATTCTTTGAGGGAAATTTGATAACAAATTCACCTCCACCTTTACCTTGGCACAGCTAGGTCGTGTACTATTTTGCGTGGCTAAGTCAAAATGTAATGGCTTTCTTACAACACTTGCCAATGAAAACACAAAATCCTTACAAAAGAAATTAGGAGGCAAGTCTTGAAAAGAAATCCAAGCAATAGCAACTCGAGTTTCTTCCTCAGGTTTCTACCAATGATTCCACTTTGTACACCTCATCTACCACATCTCACCTTGTATTTTCAAATAATAAGCAGGCTTTGAAAATAAATGGATATAATACTCAATTAATGAGAGCTTAATAAGGACATGACTTTCTTCAATTAATCCAATTGAGCAAGGACCCTTTAACTCACAATTTATAGGGATATTTTTACGTAATTCTTGAATAGTAGGCTTACCATATGAAAACTTACCCAAGATTGCTAAGTGCAGTCCTTGTGGAGCAATGGATTGACGCACCTCCTACTTCTTTCAATGCACTATTGGTTCACCATGAAGATATTCGATAGGTTTTAGGGCTACGTGGGACAGTGGCTGCATGGGCGCATTTAATACTATAGGTTGAAGTAGTTTTACGTAATTCTGGATAGGGTTAGGGTTCGTATTAGTTGTTCTGGGCTGTGGGGGTGGTGTGGACGACTGACCAACCCCAGTAAGAGGCTGGCCAGTGGATGAAGAAGCCATTGAAGGCTTGCGCGAGCTTCGTCTCCTTTCTTCGCAAATCGCCTGTCGCCAGAGCAATTCGCTAGTTTTAGTCCGAATACGTAAGTTTACTTCATCTCAAAAAAACCTTAATTTCTACCTTGAAATTCATGGATTTGATGTTAAAATTCATGAAAAGGTATCGAGGATTGATGAAAAATAAATTAAAGTTACTTACCAATGAAATTGGGATGAAAAGATCTCAAGAAAATCGCCTTTATGGAGTCTAGCGTTGAAAAATGGTATAAATGAGCTAAGTCCTGAAAATTTCACATTTTACCCAGGTGCAGATCTCGCAATTGCGATATTCGCAAATGCAAACAATTGATCGCAAATGCGACATTATGTTCGCATTTGCGAAGCACACCACACTCGCAAATGCAAAACTGCCCACCATTTCACAGTATCGAAAATGCAACGCAAGAGCCACAAATATGAACACCGCACAGTTTGCAAAAGCGAACATGTTTTCGCAATTGCGAATACCCAGCCCCCAGCCCAATTTCGCAGTTGCGAGCCTGACATCGCAAATGCGAGGCTCGCAATTGCGATCAGGTCTTCACAAATGCGAGACTTGCAAGTTTGCACCAATAACTACTGAGCACCAACAGTCCCAAATTCATCTGCAATGCATCCGAAACTCACCCGAGCCCATCGGGCTCTAAACCGAACATGCACACAAGTATAATAACATCATACAAACTTACTCTCTATCTCAAATCATCAAAATAACATCAAATAATAAGAATCAGTCATCAAAACTCAAGATTTCAACATTAAAACTCATCTTTTCAAAATGTTTCACATAATGGGCCGAAACGCGCTCGGGTCACTCGAGACCCCAACCGAACATGCGTACAAGTCCAAAAACATAATACAAACCTACCGTAATCGTCAAAATACCGATCCAAGATCGTTTAAGTAAAATGTTGACCGTGGTCAACTCTAGCCTCATTTTATGTCAAAAATCACTTTTTATTCAAAATTTTACGTAAAAACTTTCTGAAAAACGACACGGACCGTGCACGTAAACCAATCAATATCAATTGAAGATATGAATGGTCTCGAAACACGAAAATTTAGGTTAGTACTCAAAACGACTTTTCTGGTTGTTGCAACAAAAGGCCCCAAACCATAGTAACTACTCTTTCACACTCCTCATCTCAGCTTGTTATTTGTGGCTTGAATTATTTCCATATTTTTTATAAAATCTATAATCCCTACAGGCTTGGAAAAATTCGTTGTTCTAATAGATATGGGAAAGAAAAAATTATTGTCCTTTTCAAATTGGAAAACCGATCTCTTATAGGTTTGGGACTATTTGAGATCTATATATAGGAGTTGGGGATTATATAGATTGTATTGTACTTTTCTTCTCATTCATAGTGGAAAACTCTCTCTGCTTCTGCCCCGAGGATTAGGCTTAGCCGAACCTCGTTAAATCCTTGTGTTGATTTTTTTTCTCTATTTACTTTGTGTGTGATTGTGTACTAGTTAACCCACGATGTTCCGCAACAATTGGTAGACTAAGAATAATAGTATATAGTTGTTGTAGTCAAGTAATAACAATAATACTGACCTTAGATAATTCGCATGATACAGCTAATTGATAATCCAATAATAGCGACTCAAGTATCATTTAATCAGTCGTGACTGATGACAGCCACAGGAAACACTTTTAAAAAGTACTAATGCAGGATTTGGACGCCTTGCACAGATGAAATACAAAGTATATTATTATATGGTGATAGGTGAATTATGATATTCCCAAAATTTTGTTACTGCAATAACCAAAAGTTTAGGTTTCACAAAATGTGAGTTGATGTTATTTACATAGAATACAACTTAGGAAAAAGGTTTAAGTACCCCTTTGGACTAAGTTGGATTTTTAATTATGTACTTTTATCTTATTATCCCCTAAACTATTTATAAGTAGGCCACTCTTTCAAAAAACGTGTGAGAGCAAAACATTAACTTAAAAATTGATTAATATGCCCAAATATCTTTTTTAATTAAAAACTTTATAATTAGCTTCCCTTAATTAACTAAACTATTGCATTACCTCTAATTCCTTCCTCTCAGAGAAAAAAACAATTCCTTACCCCACCCCACCCCACCCACCCCGAGTCGCTGGAGCAGCNTTTTGCAGCTTCACCATTTTTTTTTTGGAGAATTCTTTCTTCCTTCTCATCTTCTTTACTATCATTCATCACCTTCACATTGCCTCCACTATCTCACGCCACCTTCACACTGCAGCACCATCTCTTTTTCACAGCCTTATCAATAATCCCTTCAATCACAAACCCACCACTGAACCACCTAAAAGAATTCCACAAATGAAGTCACTATTTGTTTAAGGCCCTTGGATCTTCTAGTAAATCAATCCAATATTTTGCATCTAAGATAAATATGTTGAAATTTATTATAATCAGACCCAATGAATTTGACTATGTTTTCACCTGCTCCAATATATTCACAAAAGAGTCACCATATTCAAGATGCTTGTAACGATCCGGCTGGTCATTTCGTGTTTGTAGTCCCGTTTTCCTAATTATCACTTCTTCTATATGTATTTGTGGCTATGTAACTTTTCGGGGTGGTTGGATTGGTTTAGGGGAAGTTTCAGAGTGAATTGGGACACTTAATCCTAATGTTGAAAGCTTAAGTTGAAAGACTTTGACCGGAGTTTAACTTTTGTGTATACGACTTCGAAATAGAGTTTTGATGGTTCGGATAGTTTTATGGTGATTCTGGACTTAGGCGTATGACTGGATAAGATTTGGAGGTCTGTAGGTCATTTTGGCTTGAATTGGCCAAAGTTGGAAAGTTGAAGGTTTGGAAGGTTGAGAGGCTTGACCGAGAGTTGACTTTATTGATATCGGATTTTGGATTTCAGTTTCGGGTGTTGGAGTATGTCCGTTGTGTCATTTATGACTTGTGTGCAAAATTTGAGGTCAATCGGAGTTGGTTTGGTATGATTCGACATTAGTTTTAGAAATTGGAAGTTTATTAGTTCATTAAGCTTGAATTGGGATGTGATTCGTGATTTCGATGTTGTTTGATGTGATCTGAGGCTTAGACTAAGTTCGTATCGTGTTTTAGAACATATTGGTATGATTTGATGGGGTCCCGGGGGCCTTGATGTGATTCATATCAAGTTCAGATTCATTTTTGACTTGGAGGAGTTGCTGATTTCTGGGCATCTGATTTCCTCTTTCGCGATCGCGAGGATAGGGTTGCGATTGCGAAGAGTCATTTATGGCAGGTGGACTTTTGTTCAATGTGTTCGTGAGGAAAAGTACGTGATTGTGAAGCTTTGGGTGTTTGTTCACCGTAAACGCGAGTGAGGGGACGCGTTTGTGAAGAAGGAAGGGGAGGCCCAAGGAATTGCACGCGTTATTCATCGTGATCACGTGTTTTGGTCCACGATCGCATAAGTGTTGGTTATTGGGCATCGCGTTCGCGACTTGGTTATCGCTTTCGCGCTGAAGGATTTTACCACTGATATTTTTATTCTTCACGATCGCGAGGGACTTTTTGCGATCGCGAAGGGTAATCCCTGGGCAGACTGATAAAAATCCAAATCGAGGGTTAGAGTTTTTATTTCATATTTTGAGTTGTAGAGCTCGATTTTGGGAGATTTTGGAGGGGATTTTCACGTCTTGGATCTGGGTAAGTATTTTTGACTCGGATTTGTTCATTTATCATGATTTCATCCTTGTTTTTATCATTTATTTGGTATTTGGAGTAGGAAAATGAGGGATTTTGTAGAAACTTTTCAAAAATAAAAAAAATGGAGGTTTGAAGGTCGATTTGAGGTTAGAATTAGATGATTTTGGTATGGATGGACTCGTAATCGAATGGTGTCCGAAATTCATGAATTTTATCAGGTTTCGAGGTGCAAGCCCGGGGTTGACTTTTTGCTTTGATAAAGATCGAAACTTTATTATTTGAAGTTATTTCCTACGATATTATTTATTGATATTGGGTTGTTTGTGAATCGATTCAAGTCATTTGGAGGCTGATACGTGTGGGAAGGGTTTGTTGGACCATTGAGTTGCATGCTTTGAGGTAAGTAATATTTTTAAACTTGTAACTGAGGGTATTTATCCCTGGAAAATATGTTATTTGTGTTATGATGGGGTGACGCGCATGATAGGTGACGGGCGTGTGGGTGTGCACTGTGGTAATCATGATCCAGTTGATTCTTTTGTACTATATTATTATCAAATCTTGTTATACCCGTGAAATCCTCACTTGTTAGAGTAATTGAATTGTGATTCATGTTAGAAATCATGTTTAGGCTGTGTGATTATTCAGTTGAGACCTAATGCGGTTATTTATGTTGTTTTGAGTTATCTGCTTTAACTGTAATTATATACTCAGTCATGATTCTTAATTTGCATATCATATCTCAGTCTTTGCCATCATGCACTGTTGCATCATATGTTATTATTGTTTGGGCTGAGTGGTACAAGATTTTTGAGCCCTTGAGACTTGAGAGATTGATGACTGGGGTGGGCTTGAGAGCCGAATTGTGAGTGTTATTGCGGATCGGCTTGCATGCCACAGCAGGCCATATTGGCTTTATAATTTTTATGTGGATCGGACTGCACGTCGCAGCAGGCCTTATAGGCTTTATATTAGCGCTTGGGCAAGATCCGCCCCTCCGGAGTCTGACATAGCAGCAATGAGAGCAGACACAGTGATATATATACACGTGCTTTGGTGAGGAAAATTAATGTTAGGCACCCGAACAATTATGAGTGATTGTGTGGCCATTTGATGGATAGATTGAGTAATTCTGAGAGTGTGAGTACTTAGAGATATCACCGTAAAATCATTCATTTGACATGCATATCTGATATGTAGGCATAGAGATGTACCATTCCTCATGCTAGCTGTAATTGACATGTTACTATCAGTGTTGGGCTTTAATTGTTGAACTTGAAAGCATATCTAAATTTCTGTAATATGAACGAGCTGATTATGATAATTTCTCCGAGTTGTTTATTGTTTCTGTCATCATTAAACATGTGTTGTCATTATATTGAACTATGACTGTCTTCTTCTGAGCTCGTCACTGCTTTTAGCCCAAGGTTAGTTATGTTACTTATTAAGTACATGGGGTCGGTTGTACTCATACTACACTCTGCACTTCACGTGCAGATCCAGGTACAATTGGACGTGGTGATTGCTAGATATGTGCCGGTACCTATTCGGAGACTTCGACGTAGCTGCTATGACGTCCGCAAACCTTGATTCTCTTTCCTTTTATTTTCTTCTGTACTGTTCTATTAATCAGACAGTTATACTAGATTTATGTTGATACTTAGTAGTGCTCATGTACTCGTTGACACCAGATTTTAGGATGGTTGTAGTAGTATTTCAATTATTCGTATCGGATATTCATGAGATTTCTGCTATTGAGTTTATTAAAACATGTTTATTCCAATGATTAGTTGTTATGTGATTGTCGGCTTGCCTAGCAAGTGTGTTAGGCGCCATTACGACATGATGGGATTTTGGGTCGTGACAATGCTCCTTGCTAAGAATATAATGGAGAAACGGGGAAAAGCAAGAAAATAAATAATCTGAACAGGTGGATCTTAATCAACGAAAACAATTAGAGAAAGTAGAATGATTTGATAAATTCTATTTTTTTTAATTGGGTACATGCAGAAGAATATTAAGGTCTAAACTTGGTTTTTTTTATCGGTAAGGTCTGAAATCAACTTCAATAGTAGAAAGGTAGTGAAAGGGTGGGAAAAAAAGATAGGTAAAAAG
Organism: Nicotiana otophora; assembly: GCA_000715115.1. NCBI lineage: Eukaryota > Viridiplantae > Streptophyta > Magnoliopsida > Solanales > Solanaceae > Nicotiana > Nicotiana otophora. The sequence continues at coordinate 290,506 of AWOL01S0031537.1, forward strand.
TGGGAAAAAAATGTTTAAGCGAAAATTACACGTCAAGCGCATGTAATTCACCACCCTTTATAGATTTGGTTGTGGCGTTTTAGGGGTAATAATTCTACTTATAAATAATTCAGGAGAAGTAATAGAACCCCAAAAGATAAAGTATGTAATTGAAATCCATCTATAGTTCAAAGGATACTTATGCCTTTTCCTTGCAACTTAAATAAAAGTTGTTGTATCAATGTTAATTAATATACTAAATGATCTTTATGCATAGGCGGTGCACATTATATTAAGGGATCATTTGGTAGGGTGTATAAGAATTGTGCGGAATAAGGTATATTAGTAATACATGGATTAGTAATGCATGGGTTAGTAATACAAGCATTAATTATGCATATATTGTCACACCTCCTTTTTCCCGACGGAATAGGGGATGGGGAATTTTTCCAATTTAAGTGACATTATTCGAAATGGGATTATTTATTTATTCAGAGTCGCCACTTGGAATAATTTATGGTATTCCAAGTCACCGATTTATTTTAGAATCCCAAATCGAGGAAATTTGACTCTTATTTTTGGTCCGCGAACACAGAAGACCGGGTAAGGAATTCTGTTAACCCGGGAGAAGATGTGAGGCACTCCCGAGTTTTGTGATTTTAGCATGGTCGCTTAACAATTAATACTTGGCCTAATTATCTGATTTTTTTTATTATTCGTATTTTTTTACTTTTTAATTATCTGATTTATTACCTGTTTTAAACCTATTGTGCATTTTACCTTTGACCGCTTTTCATTATGTATTTAAATCGATTTTTAGTATTTATGGAGTTATTTCTTGAACAAGTTACGATGTCGTACACTTGTCGTTTGGTACACATTGCAAACCGCGCCACATGAAACGCACCCACGATTTACAACATGTTTATTATTATTATTTGAAGTTATGGTCAAGTCGCGCGAAACGCGCACTCGAATTGGAATTTACGTATCGTGACCGTGCCACGAGAACCGTACCCATGGCCACGATAATTTATTAATCGTGCCTAAAGCAAACTACGAAGTTTATGAATTATTTGTCTTAAACTAATTTGAGATTTGTAAAGCCATAAGAGTATGTTATTGTAGAAAAGCATGAAATAGATTAAATTAATTATACAAGAACTACAAAAGAGGGCCATTGTATGAGAATAATGGGCCTAGCAAATTTCAAGTTTTGGCCCAAAAATAAAATAACTCTTTTCATTAGCTTATAGTAACCTCACAACTCCACTTTCTTCAACAACCCATGTGTCTAGGCCCAAACATTGGATCTTCACTGGTGACATAATTCTAGTTAAACTTGTTTAACAACTTAACTTTGTACTTTAGGCAATTGACAGCTTAATTTAAAACAAAGATGGAACTACTAAAGCTCATTTATTAACACATGAATGACTAAATAACCAAATAGAGACATAACATTGCTTGAGCTTCCATTTCAATAAGAATTTTTATTTTTTTGTTTTTATAAACAATCACAACTCACTTACCAATTAGCAAATTTCATTAAACTATTCATGGATGAACCCTTTTTTAAGAGAACATACTAATGAACTAAAATAAATATGCAAAGAGGAAGCTAAAACATTGGCATGTTTAACAGAGAATTATTTCATTCATTCAAGATATAAATGAACACCAAAGAACACCAAAAGAAAAAGAAGCAACTCATATCACTAATCAAAACAAGATAAGAAGTGGGTCTCAAAAGTTGAATATGAAACTTTACGGTTTTACAACTTTGAATCTTAAACTCATTCACACCACACGCAAGACCTCAAATGGAGCATCGAAACTCGCTGACGACCTCAACTAAAAACCTCACTAATTCAACTGGGTTTGGATGGTAGTTTATGGTATTAAAAGGGTTGTTCTATGGAGGTTTAAATGTTGTTTTTGGGTGGTGAAGCTGCTGGTTTTTTCGAAAGAAAGACGAAGAAAGAATGACACAAGTAGAAATTCCCTTGTCCTAAAAGAAGAAAATAAATTTCTCTCAATTCTCTCCTCCCTCTTTTTTCTTTCTCTCCCTCTCTCTTTTTGTCATCATATTTCTCTTCTATTTATAAAAAAATAAATTCGGAATTTTCAGATTTTTACTTTTTATTTTTTATTTATTTTTTTATTTTTAATTAAAAAGAATTTTCACTTCCCATTTTTCTTATTTTTTTAAAAAATAATTTCTCACATTCCTTTACTTTTATTTTTTAATTTTTCACCTTTTTTTACTTTTAATATATTTAAAATCCCACTTTTTTACTTTCTTTTTTTATTTTCCACTTATTTTACTTTTCTTTTTTTATTTCCCACTTACTTTTACTTTTAAAAAAAAAAGTCAGATACCCTTACTTTTATTTTTTAATTTTAACTTTATTTTACTTTTTATTTTTAAAATTTCCACATTCTTTTACTTTTATTTTTTAATTTTTCACTTTCTTTTACTTTTTTTATTAAACCATTTCTACCTACTTTTACTTTTACTTTTTAATTTTATATTTCTACTTTTTCTATTTTTTAATTCCCATCCGAAATTTGTTTTTTTAAAAAATAAAAATAATAATAATTAAATTTTATTTATTTTTAGTTTTTAATTCATTTTATTTAAAACATAAAGATAAAACAATAATACTAATAGTAATAATAGACCTTTTAAATTATTAATAATATTTCTATATATATATATATATATATAAGTGTAACAAAGCTAAAAATATATATTAAACTCTGAAAATATTTACATAGTAGAAGGTGATAAAAATTCAAATATAGTCAAATATTAGGTGCTCACAGCTGCCCCTCTTTGCTTGAAAACATGAAGAGTTTTCAGGCAAAGACTAGGTGAGCCACGTGACTAATTGTTGACCAAACCATTATTCAAAAGGAAAAGAAATAAAAGATAGGGTGCAACCGAGTCCTGGTTTTGGACAGCCTATATATCCCGAGTTATATGGGAATCAGGTCGCGTGTAGTTCAAGGAGAATGGTGGAATGATAAGTTGAGGAGTCGAGTGAGGTTCCGTCGAGGCTCCTGT
>AWOL01S0031538.1:0-77041 GCA_000715115.1 Nicotiana otophora
TGGTCAAACTTAAAGTGTTTATAAGCTAAAAATTCATAAGCTGGGGGTGACCAGCTTATGGCTTTTGACTTATTTTTGACTTATAAGAACTTTTAACTTTACCAAACGCGTAGATATGCCGAAAAGTGCTTATAAGCTAGTTTGACCAGCTTATAAGTTTAGCCAAACACCCTCTTAGACACATGAAAAGCTTGAGGATGGATGGGCTTGCTTTTTGAAGATGTCAAGGAGTTGAGTTTGTACAAGCCATGTTCAAGGTTCCCTTCCAGTAATACCTTCCTGTTTGCGCGATCCTTCACAAAACAATCACGTGGGTGAAATTCAAAGAACACATTATTATCAAATGCAAATTGCGCAACACTAAGCAAATTCTTAGTTATTTCAGGAACATGGAGAATATTGCGCAAGAGTAATAATCTACCAGAAGAAGGTAAAATTGAATCACAAACATGAGAAATTTTCAAACCTGTGCCATTTCCCATATGTATCTGCTCAATGCCATTGTAGCCACCTCGAACATCCATATTACTCACATCATTTGTAAGATGGTTCGTAGCACCCGAATCAGGATACCACGAAGGATCAATAACAGTAGATGGTTGAGCCATCAATTCAATCATGTTTTGCTTAGAATTAGATTGATATGCATGATCAAACCGATGATAACAAGTTAGAGAAGTATGGCCATACTTTGAACAAACTTGACACTGATTTGAACCAGTGAATCGTTGAGTTCCTGAAGTGTGTGAACGATAACCAGAACCTCGACCTCGTCCACAACCATACCTTCCAAAGGAATTTTGGGACTGATTATTGTTCCTTTTAATGTTAGACTCTTGCTTTGGAGTGTTACTATTTTTAACAGTGACATGAACTTGTCCCAAGCCTTGTTCCAAGACACTCATCTGTTCCAGTCTGTTTTCATGGCTGAGAAGAAGTCCATTAAGGTCAGCCAACGTGATGCCATCAGATCTGGAAGTAACAGACACAACTAAGGCATCATATTCAGGGCCTAGTCCTCCTAGAATGTGTAGAACTAGGTCATCATCTGTAACGGGCTGCGCATCAGCGACTAGATTGTCTGCAAGAGTTTTCATCTTCTGTAGGTAGTCAACCATGGTGGAAGAACCCTTTTTCGTTGTACGTCTGCAATTGCAGTCGCAACTGCATTAATCTTGCACGAGATTGTGACGCAAACATGGTCTCTAAAGAGACCCAAACTTCTTGAGATGTGGTGCAGCCTACAACTTGGGCTAATACACCTTCTGTTAGGGATGAGAGCAGCCAACTAAGGAGAAGCTGATCTTGCTTTTTCCACGCTAGAAAGAGAGGGTTAATTACAGATTCGACAGTGTTTGTATCACTGCCACTACCAGGGATAAATTTGGTTCGGCATTCACATGATCCATCCACATAGCCTTCACGATCATGTCCTCTTAATGTTGGTAGGACTTGAGATCTCCATAATACATAATTATTTCGATCTAGTTTGATGCATATGAGATTGTGAAACATTGGTTGAAAAGGGAGAACTAATGGTAGAATGATTGTTTGAAACATTGGTTATGGAGGAAGAAGCCATGAGTTTTGACGTGAGTCTTTGGTCGTCTGATACCATATAAGGAATTGATCTTGAGATAAAAGGCTGCTTGCTTTCATTCATTGAGAAATCCCTCATTATATACAAGTTATACATTCTATAGCTTAGAGTTGTATTAGCTATACAAGACTAGGAGATAAGATACAAAGAGATATGTATCTATCCTATCACAACTATAATATCTGATAAGATAAAACTGAATTCAAACCTATGTATTATCTATTACGGTATTCCTAACAATAATAAACAAAGAGAGCGTAAGAAATGCTATCGAAGTCTTTTTACGGAGAGAGCAAAAGAAAAGCTATATAAATTTCCATTGATGCAAGAAATATTGTTCGAATAATCCATCCATCAAAATAAAAATTGCTCACCTTTTTTCTAAACATATTTTCTTTCCTATATTTGGACTTGATAGTGGAGACAGAAACAAATTTAAAATAGCAGCTGCGACTATTTTAACAGTCCAATATCTATTGCACGGATGAGTCATGAGGATGAAGCAATGACATACAAAATGATTAATACTGGATATTGGTCTATATGGCATACATAGACCAAATAGGATGTAAATATGAAGATTCAAGCTCTTAATCTCTCCAATGGAATTGAAAACAATGAATATAGAAACACACAGGTGCTGAATATTGCAATATTGATGGACCATACACATTTTCAATCTCTGTTGAACATGGCAATGCATACAAACTGAAAAATTATGTCATTACTATTTACTATGCGTAATTTTCATATAACTATAGAAAACGTATAAATGCTGCAAATACCAAGTGCAAATGCTATTCTCAATTTTTTGCGTTCACTCTTTTTTTAAAACATAAATCGCAGGCCAAAAGGAAAGTAAGACGAAGAAGAGAATCCTCATGCTCTTATAGCTTGTCGCTCCGATGATTGTAACACAAAGATGGGGATAATCAATGTAAGTGAAGTAGACAAAACTAATTATTTTGCAGAAGGTGCAAACGGGAGTTGATTTAGAATTAATTATAGAATTTCAATTAGCATTATATATATAAACCAATGAATTTGAAAAACAACAAAATCAGAAGGGATTAGGGTTAGCGGGTTAGGTACAGGTACTGGAAAAATTACCCCATCGTAGGGATTCGTAATCATCAGTGTCTACTCGAGTTTGAGACATATGAGTTCGTTGATATGGAGATAATGAAGCGCTACAAGAATTGAATCCGAAACGTTTTGTTTTGAAGCGTACTGGTATGAAACGGTTAATAAAATGTACCTTTTCGGGGTAATTGAATCCTAAAATAAGAGGAAAAACCCAAAATATTGAGAAACTCCCGCGGTAAAATATTTCATTTTGTAAATTTAGTTGATATAAAATAGATAAAAAAATTATAGCACAAAATATTTTTTTTAAAAAAGGTTTAATCTTAGACAAACATGCAAATAAAATAAACAAAACAAAATGTAAAAGGAAAAAATACATAGAAAAATATGAATTAGAAAAATAAATTCGAATAAAATAAAATGGCATACTGGGAAGGGAAGCTAACACTTCTTTTGTAGAGAAAAAATATGTAATGTATGTCTTCTCGTCCTTCGTTCCTACTTAAATGTTATTCAGAAATGTTATTAACAATCTCATCTTTAGAAAATAGTAATTATATTAATGCATATTAGTAATTAAATAAATACATTAAATTTGATTCATACATGAACATAATATGAACAAGATTTTAATTAAATGGCTTAAACAGTTGAGAGCCGGAGATTGTATAATTAATTGTGCGGACAAATCACCATGAAGTGTTCCCCTAAATTAATCATGTAAAGGGCTATCTCTTCAATGTTGGTTATAAAAGTAATTACTTAATTAATTAATAGGATATCACACAAATGCATCATAGCATTTCCTCAACCATCTAGAAAATTCACAAGTTAGAAAACAACACAAAGAATATTAAAAATCTTACAAAAACTGGCATATACGGTTGGTCGAATTTGAGAGAATAATATAGCAAGAAGGTATTACAACATTTCCTCAAAACCGTAGAAAAACAAAAAGAAGAAGCTCTGTTTCCTTATTGCAACAGAGCTAGTTACCTCATTTGACAAAAACTATGAAAAATAGTTCTTAGTTCACAGTAAGTTTTCTGGAAACATCAGCTTTGTCAATTAGTTTTTGCATAAGTGACATTGGAACCAAGCAAAATACCTCCACATTTTGTACATCAATCTTTTCCTATTATTTTCCGAGTGAAAAGGACTACTACTATGAGAAATGGAGGACTGGAGCTGAAAGCCTCGTGGAGGACTGAAGTTCTAAATCTAGTCTTGAAGAGTCTTGATAGAGTTGAAAGCCTCGAGGAGAAGCTGTCAGATTAGAAATAAAAAGGTGTCGGAAATAAAAACATAATGATACTAATTTAAGAGATTCAGAAATTGAATTTATAAAATGATATATTTCTAATACTTTAATCTTAAAATAACTAAATTAGATATTTTCATGAAAATTAGAATATCGTTAAGCTTTTTTATAGAATAGCATCTACATAAAGGTACTTTAGTAAGCTAAAATTTTCACTAACTAAGCGAATAAGTCTAACCAAAACATAACTTTAAGTGAAATAAAAGGAAGTGGATACGATGGCACAACACCAAAAAGTCAAAAACGAAAACGTCAAACCAAAAGTTTTCGTTTTCCATATTAATCAATTTACAAAGAAATATTAAACAAAAATTTATTCAGAACACCCCAAAGATAATAAGAGTAAGAAAAATGCACAATCTGCAATAAATTACTTGGCCTTCTGTTAGAACATAAATTAAAAGATGAATGTAAATAAATTCAAAAATAACTGGCTAAAACATCATAAAAAAAAAACTACAATAATGACAAACTATTAATGGAGACAACCACAATTACGGTAAACAAACTAAAATACCGATGAAATATCTTGTATTCTTGCTCCAAAATAAAAGCAAACTTTAATAAAACTACTAACAAACAATCAAATTCTCATAAAGTATTTCTCCATAAATATATTTCATATATTCCAAAAGTAATCAAGCCAACTATCAAAGCTAATGAAATCTTCAAAATTAGTAAATTAAAGCATTAATAGAAATTTCAACTTCACAAAGAAAATAATTGACTTCAAAGGAAAAATAGATTATTGAAGAATCATCCTAAACTTTTTCCTTTTTAGTGATCCGAGTAATTATTCACACCAATCTGCCATAAGAAAGCGGAATTATAAAACTGAAATGGATAATAAAGAGAGAGAGAGATGGAAGTGGCAATTTAATAACATAAAGCTGGTTGTTTTGGAAGAAAGAATTGGTCAGTAAAGAATTTGAGAGGAGATGAGCAAAAAAGGGGGATGGGGTCAAGGATGAAAGAAGATTGATTTGTAACCGAAACTATAGGTAAGGAATTTGAATAGTAAATGGGAATTAAATGGAGTGTGAAACTGTAACTGAAATGTTGTGCTAAAATTGAAAGAAAATTCAAGTTTAACCACAGCCTATTCTAATTCTAATCTAATAGTTGTAACCGAACTCTGTATATTTTCATTAGCTGAATTTTTGGAGCGGTTGCAGTGAAGGAAACAAAATAGATATTTAAAGTAGATAAATGAGAGAAATGAGCAAACAATTGACAAAAAAGTGCGATGACCCAAAGTGTCATCTTTAAATTTAATAAGTAATTCTGTGTTCTAAGACCTCGAAAAGCACTATTTATCATTCCTCGACTTGCATGCGCAATCCGTAAAATTTTTCGTAAAGCGTTTTATGTGAAAAATGGATTAAAATGTGAAATAGAGCTTTAAAATTCAATTGAGTTGACTTTGATCAACATTTTGAGCAAACGGACTTGGATGAGTGTTTTGACAGTTCCAGTATGTCCGTATCGTGATTTGGGACTTGGGCGTATGCCCGGAATCGAATTCCGAGGTCCCTAGCCCAAGATATGGAATTTTGATGAAAAATTAAAAGTTTGAAAGCTTAATGATTTTTAAGAATATATTGATGTTGGATTTATTGACATCGGGTCCGTATTTTCGTTTCCGAGCCCAATATAGGTCCACTATAATATTTTATGACTTGTCTGCCGAATTTGGTGAGAAACAGAGTTGATTTGACGTGATTCGGACGTCTGGTTGTGAAAATATAAGTTTTTAAGTTTTCTTAAAAATTTTCTTTGATTTGGTGTCCGATTCATAGTTTTAGGTGTTATTTTGGCGATTTGATCGCGCGAGCAAGTTCGTATAAGGTGTTTGGACTTGTGTGCATGTTTGGTTTGGAACCCCGAGGGCTCGGCCGAGTTTCGGATGGTTAACGGGTTGAATTTTGGACTTGAAACTCTGCTGGAAAATTTCCTAATGCATTGTCTGGTTTCCTTCTTCGCGTTCGCGATAGAGGAATCGCGTTCGCGAAGAGGAACTTGAGGCAGGTAAAAATTACTCTTCGCGTTCGCGATAGAGGAATCGCGTTCGCGAAGAGGAACTTGAGGCAGGTAAAAATTACTCTTCGCGTTCGCGATAGAGGAATCGCGTTCGCGAAGAGGAACTTGAGGCAGGTAAAAATTACTCTTCGCGTTCGCGATAGAGGAATCGCGTTCGCGAAGAGGAACTTGAGGCAGGTAAAAATTACTCTTCGCGTTCGCGATAGAGGAATCGCGTTCGCGAAGAGGAACTTGAGGCAGGTAAAAATTACTCTTCGCGTTCGCGATAGAGGAATCGCGTTCGCGAAGAGGAACTTGAGGCAGGTAAAAATTACTCTTCGCGTTCGCGAAGGGTAGATGGCAGTGTTCATCGCGAATGCATGGAAGCGTTCGCGTTCGCGTAGAAGGCGAGGCTTGGCCGGGCACCAAGCGATAAAGCTTCGCGTTCGCGAAGGCCAAATTTGGCAAGGCTTCGTGTTCGCGAGGTTGCCTTCGCGTTCGCGAAGAGCAAAGTTTTGGAAGCACAAAAATCCACTGACCGCGTTCGCGAAGGATAAAAATTCGAGAAATAGAACTTAAGTTCTGAAAAATAACATTCGTCCCATTTTCAACCATTTTTCATTTTTGAGCTCGGGTAAGGGGATTTGTCACGACCCAAAATCCCAACCTGTCGTGATGGCGCCTATCTCAATACTAGGCAAGCCGATAATCTCGATAAACCACAATTTCTCTTAAGTTTGAAATTACAATAATTTAATACAATACAAAATTCCATAAATACTGACACGAACACTTCCCAAAACCTGGTGTCACTGAGTACATGAGCATCTAATATAAATACAAGTCTGAAAAATACAGTCTATAATAGTCTGAGACCAAATACAATAAACAAGGAGATAGAGAAGGAGAGACAAGGTCTGCGAAACATGGCAGCTACCTCAAAATCTCCTGAAAATCAGCTGTACGGAAGAATCAACACCTGCTATGTCCGGGAGCACCTGGATCTGTACACAAAGTGCAGGGTGTAGTATGAGTACAACTAACTCAAGAAGTAACAATAATAAATAAAGAACTGAAGATAGTGACGAGCTACACAACTACAGTTCATATTCAGTAGTTCCAGCAAAGAATAGACATGCTTTCAAATCTGGCAGTTTAATGTCAAATCAATTTTTATACAGTTCATGTTCATGTAATCCGTATATAAAATCTTTCAGAGATTTCACAACAATGACAGATAGCAACTAGGTGCAACAACAAATGGAAATCAAGTATAACCTCTCAGGACAACAATCACTCACTGGGCTCCCAGCCCTCATCACTCATTGGGCTTCCAACCCTCATCACTCACACACAATAGGTACCCGCGCTCACTGGGGGTGTAAAGACTCCGGAGGGGCTCCTACAGCCCAAGCGCTATAATTTGCACGGACAACTCACGTGCTGCACGGACAACTCACGTGCCATAATATAAATATCTGGATCCGCNGGTTTGGAACCCCGAGGGCTCGGCCGAGTTTCGGATGGTTAACGGGTTGAATTTTGGACTTGAAACTCTGCTGGAAAATTTCCTAATGCATTGTCTGGTTTCCTTCTTCGCGTTCGCGATAGAGGAATCGCGTTCGCGAAGAGGAACTTGAGGCAGGTAAAAATTACTCTTCGCGTTCGCGAAGGGTAGATGGCAGTGTTCATCGCGAATGCATGGAAGCGTTCGCGTTCGCGTAGAAGGCGAGGCTTGGCCGGGCACCAAGCGATAAAGCTTCGCGTTCGCGAAGGCCAAATTTGGCAAGGCTTCGTGTTCGCGAGGTTGCCTTCGCGTTCGCGAAGAGCAAAGTTTTGGAAGCACAAAAATCCACTGACCGCGTTCGCGAAGGATAAAAATTCGAGAAATAGAACTTAAGTTCTGAAAAATAACATTCGTCCCATTTTCAACCATTTTTCATTTTTGAGCTCGGGTAAGGGGATTTGTCACGACCCAAAATCCCAACCTGTCGTGATGGCGCCTATCTCAATACTAGGCAAGCCGATAATCTCGATAAACCACAATTTCTCTTAAGTTTGAAATTACAATAATTTAATACAATACAAAATTCCATAAATACTGACACGAACACTTCCCAAAACCTGGTGTCACTGAGTACATGAGCATCTAATATAAATACAAGTCTGAAAAATACAGTCTATAATAGTCTGAGACCAAATACAATAAACAAGGAGATAGAGAAGGAGAGACAAGGTCTGCGAAACATGGCAGCTACCTCAAAATCTCCTGAAAATCAGCTGTACGGAAGAATCAACACCTGCTATGTCCGGGAGCACCTGGATCTGTACACAAAGTGCAGGGTGTAGTATGAGTACAACTAACTCAAGAAGTAACAATAATAAATAAAGAACTGAAGATAGTGACGAGCTACACAACTACAGTTCATATTCAGTAGTTCCAGCAAAGAATAGACATGCTTTCAAATCTGGCAGTTTAATGTCAAATCAATTTTTATACAGTTCATGTTCATGTAATCCGTATATAAAATCTTTCAGAGATTTCACAACAATGACAGATAGCAACTAGGTGCAACAACAAATGGAAATCAAGTATAACCTCTCAGGACAACAATCACTCACTGGGCTCCCAGCCCTCATCACTCATTGGGCTTCCAACCCTCATCACTCACACACAATAGGTACCCGCGCTCACTGGGGGTGTAAAGACTCCGGAGGGGCTCCTACAGCCCAAGCGCTATAATTTGCACGGACAACTCACGTGCTGCACGGACAACTCACGTGCCATAATATAAATATCTGGATCCGCACGACTAACTCACGTGCTGCACGGCCAACTCACGTGCTGCACGACCAACTCACTTGCTGCACGGCCAACTCACGTGCTATAGTATAATATAAGGATCCGCACGGCCAACTCACGTGCTATAGTATAATATAAGGATCCGCACGGCCAACTCACGTGCTGCACGGACAACTTACGTGCTATAGTATAATATAAGGATCTGCATGGCCAACTCACGTGCTACACGGACAACTCACGTGCTATAGTATCAATATCGCACAATTAGGCCCTCGGCCTTACTCAATCATAAATCTCTCCAGTCTCTCGGTCTCTCAATAATCATGAAATCATCCCAAACAACAATGATATGATGTATCAATAATAATAACAGAGACTGAGATAAAATATACAAGTAAAAGAAAAGGCTGAGACTGAGTACATATATCATTTAGCAGGCAATTCAATAAGTACGCGACCTCTGTGGGTCCCAACAGTACTATTACATAGTCTAAGCATGATTTCTAACATGATTTACAGTCAAATGTTATCAACACACAGAGAGCATATAGCTACCAACAAATTATTCAACTTTACAGTTTTCGGGACAGACCATGTCACAATCCCCTCGGTGCACGCCCACACGCCCGTCACCTAGCATGTGCGTCACCTTCAAAATAATCACATGATACCAAAATCCGGGGTTTCATATCCTCAGGACCAGATTTAAAACTGTTACTTACCTCAGAGCGTGAAATTCTTTACTCTGCTATGCCTTTGCCTTGTAAATCGGCCTCCGAATGCCTCGAATCTAGTCACAAATAATTTATTTCAGTAAATAAAATTTATTGGAATTAACTCCATAAGAAAATACTAATGTTCCATAAAAATCCGAATTTTAGCTCAAAAATTGCCTGTGAGACCCACGTCTCGGAACTCGACAAAAGTTATAAAATTCAAAAGCCCATTCAACCACGAGTCTAACCATACCAATTTTATCAAAATCCGACCCCAACTCGACCCTCAAATCTTCAATTTAAACTAAGAGAGTTTTCAAACTTTTCCAACTTAATTCACCAATTAAATGATAAAAACAACCATGGATTCGGGTAATTTAACCAATATTGAGTTAAGAACACTTACCCCTTTATTTCCCTTGAAAAACTCCCGAAACTCGCCTCTTTCCGAGCTCAAATCCGTCAAAAACTAAAAATGGGACGAAGTACCATTTTCAGAACTTAAACTCTCTGTCCAGACCTCTTTTCTATGCGAACGCGACAGGTCCCTTGCAATCGCGAAGCACAACTCGACTGCCCACAAATTTAACCCTTCACGAACGCGAAGCTTTGCAAATCTTATCCTTCGCGAACGCGATCACGGCTTCGCGAACGAGAAGCTTTACCAGCTCAGACCTTCGCGAACACGACCGCCACTTCGCGAACCCGGATGTCCCCAATAGCCTCACTCCTCTTCGCTAACGTGACACCTCTCACGCGTTCGCGATGCACACACAGACCATACCTTCGCGTTCGCGTCCTCCCCTTCGCGGACGCGAAGAACAAAAACTCGCACTCAGAAAACACTCTTCGCGAACGCGAGGGCCCACTCGCGAACGCGAAAGAGAAAATCAGAAAAATGCAGCAGTAGATATCAGCAATCTCACCAAGGCCAAAAATGATCCGTTAACCATCCAAAACTCACCCGAGCCCCTCGGGACCTCAATCAAATATACCAACAAGTCCTACAATATCATACGGACTTAGTCGAACCCTCAAATCACCTCAAATAATGCTAAAACCATGAATTACACCCCAATTCAAGCCTAATGAACTTTAAAATTTCTAGTTTCTATAAATGACTCCGGAACCTATCAATTCACGTCCGATTGACCTCAAATTTTGCACACAAGTCATAAATGACACAACAGAGGTATTCAAATTTTCAGAATCGGATTCCGAACCCGATATCAAAAAGTCAACCCCCGATCAAACTTCCCAAAAATTTAACTTTCGGCATTTCAAGCCTAATTCCTCTACGAACCTCCAAATAACATTCCGTACACGCTCCTAAGCCCAAAATCACCATACAGAGCTATTGGAATCATCAACTTTCAAATCCGAGATCGTTTACACATAGGTCCATATCCGGTCGACTTTTCTAACTTAAATTTTTAATTATGAGACTAAGTATCTCATTTCACTCCGAATTCCTTCCGGACCCGAACCCACTAACCCGGTAAGTCATAAAACAACTATAAAGCATAAATTGAGCAGTAAATGGGGGAACATAGTAATATTACTCAATACGACCGACCGGGTCGTTACACGATTCTTGGGTAATTTTCAAGGAAAAATATTGGGGTAAGTGTTACTTATCCTTTATTGATTATATTTTATGATTCAATACTCATTTATATCATGAATCCGTGAATGTTTAGGAGAAAAATCAGATTTTTATAAAATCTTCCCAAAAGGAAAATTTAAGATTTGAAGGTCTATTTGACATGGGAATTTGATAATTTTTATATGGTTGGACTCGTCTCGAAATGGGTATTCGGATTTCGTAAGTTTTCCCGAGATTTGATATGTGGGCCCCACTGTCAATTTTTTAAGTGCATTTTAGATTTTATCCGGAAAATTAAGAAAATTCATATGGAATTAATTCCTATGATTCGTATTGAGTATATCAAATTATTTGTGAATAGATTTGATGCTTTTGGAGACAAATTCAAAAGGAAAAGATGTGGTCGAGTAATTGATTGAAATTGCAAAGCAAGGTAAGTGTCGTGGTTAACCTTGACTTAAGGGAATAGAACCCTGAAATTATTTGTTATGTGAAATGCATGTGAACGTCGTATAGGCGAGGTGACGAGTGTCTATACGCCGTCAAATTAATTGTTTGCATAATTATTTGAAAATCATAAATTGTTCTAAGACACGAATTAATTGTTATAATAATTGTTTCTCTTCTATTCTTTATCAAATATTAATTCTTGAATTTCTGCAATAATTGTTACATGCTATTTGATTTATGTGTCTTAATTGTTATTTGACATTTAGCATACTAAATATTAAACTGCCTATTTCCTCCCTAATTTTCACAACTAATTGCTAATTGCCATTGTTTTCTCATAAATAAATAATAATTATTGCGTGCCTTGATGCTTAATAGTTTCTCATTGGATGTGGTATTTATTGGAGTAATTTTTACTACATTTATGAGTTGTTTAAAGTTATATTGGGGGAACGGATTACACGCCGCAACGGAAATAAAAAGGAATATATATATATTGGGAAATCGGGTTGCACGCCACAACAGACTAATTAAAAAGTCCATATTGGGGGATCGGGTTGCACGCCGCAACAGACTTATTAAAAGTCCATATTGGGGGATCGGATTGCACGCCACAATGGACTTATTAAAAAGTCGATATATACTTGATTAAAATAAATATATGGGAGGATTGAAAATGAATATGTTGTGTGAGCGGGTTACGCGCTGTAACGGAAATTGATTGAAATAATAATTGGTTATGACTGTTGAGTTGGTTTCAACTATTAGAAATGGGTTACCTGATTTAATTCTATTATTGTGGTTATTACTATTATTGCGTACAGGTTTATGTAAGTGACCTGCCTTAGCCTCGTCACTACTTCATCGAGGTTAGGCTCAGTATGGGTCGGTTGTACTGATACTACACTCTGCACTTCTTGTGCAGATTTCGGAGTTGGTTCTAGCGGCGTACCATAGACTTGCTCGGATTTCGGCTACCAGAGGAGACTTGAGGTATAACAGCACGACGTCTGCAGTTCTGAAGTCCTAGTCTACTTTACTTTAGTTGTGTGTTTGTTTCCAGATAGCTTTATTTTATTCAGACCTTTATTTGTATTAATCTAGAAGCTCGTGCACTTAAAGTTCTGGGATGGTATTTTTACTTTTAGAACCCCATTCTCCTAAATAAAACTCCCCGTATGTGTTTTTATAAATTTATGACTTGCAGGGATGGTTGGTTCGGGATTTAAAAGTGTTCGGGTTGAAATCGAAACACTAGATTCCTTGAGTTGGCCTTAAAATGCTAAGTTTGACTTCGGTCAACATTTTGAGAAAATGACCCCGAAATAGCATTTTGATGATTCCAACAGCCCCGTATGGTGATTTTGGACTTAGTAGCGTGTTCGGAATTTTATTTGGAAGTCCGTAGTTAAATTAGGCTTGAAATGGCTAAAATAAAAATTTAAGTTTGGAAATTTGACCGGGGAATTGACTTTTTGATACCGAAGTCGGAATCCAGTTCCGAAAATTTTCATAGCTCCGTTATGTCATTTATGACTTGCGTGCAAAATTTGAGGTCAATCGGACTTGATTTGATAGGTTCCGACGTCGTTTGTAGAAATTGAAAGTTTCAAAGTACATTAGGCTTGAATCTATGTGTGATTCGTGTTTTTAGTGTTGTTGGATGTGATTTGAGGACTCGACTAAGTTCGTATGATATATTAGGACTTGTTGGTATATTTGGTTGAAGACTCGAGGGGCTCGGGTGAGTTTCGGATGGTTAACGTATCAAATTCAGACTTAGAAGAAAAATCTGAAGTTCTGCCTTCTGGTGTAATCGCACCTGCGGAACTTGGCTCGCAGGTGCGACAATGCAGAAGCACAATGGACCTCGCATGTGCGCAAGGTTCGCAGAAGCGGACAGAAAACTCGCAAAAGCGAGCTCGCAGGTGCGAGCTGAGATGCACAGAAGCGGAGGCTGGGCTAGTGACTGTGGAGCACTTATGCAGAAGGCATCTCGCAGGTGCGGACATGCACCTGCGCGTGGGTGATCATAGAAGCAAAAATTTCGCAGAAGCAAGGGAAAAATCCGCAGAAGAGGATGCGCAGAAGCTGATCAAATTCCGCAGGTGCGAGACTCCTGGACGGAATGTTAAAAACAGTGGAGTCCGAGATTTTGTCATTTTTGACATTTCCAAAAGCGGGTGAGGCGATTTTAGAGCGAGAAATCACGGGAAATTTTGAGGTAAGTCCCTTGTGAGCTTTTCTACTCCGTAATATTGAATTATCATCGAATAATCCGACTAGATTACATGTTTTTGGGGTGTAAATCGGGAGTTTGAACTTAGGGATTTGAAAATAAGATTTGAAGATTTGGAGGTCGAGTTAAGGTTGGATTTTAGTAAAATTAGTATGAGTAGACTCGTGGTTGAATGGGCGTTCATATTTCGTAACTTTCACCGGATTCCGAGACGTAGGCCCCACATGCCATTTTTGAGTTAATTTCGAATTTTATTTAAAAATATTATATTTTCTTATGGAACTGATTCTATAATTTTTGTTAACTATATCGAATTATTTATGACTAGATACGAGTCGATCGAAGTCGGAATATCAAGAAAAAGGCATACTACGTGATTAAATTGGGGCAAGTCGAGATAAGTGACTTGTCTAACCTTGTGTGAGAAATATTTTTCATAGGATTGGTATTGATGTGATAAATTAAAATGTATTGAAAGTCGTGTAAACGAGGTGGCGAGTGTGTACACGGGCTAAATGTTAAAGATTATGTCTTTAAATTGTGTAGATCGCTGTTGCATATCTTTAAAGTGTGTACGCAACCTTTTCCTGCTAATTGTTTTATCTGTTTAATTGAAACTTGGTTTCTTTTATTTTATGCATTATTTGAAGGTTGATTTTCTTTAAATTAAATATTATTAATATGAATTATTTGACATTTTAAATTTGGTATTAAAGCAACGTATTAAAATTTTGAAATATTATTTTGATGAGTTATTTATTCCCGAATATTTTTGGTGATGATTTTCGTACTCATTGTGATGGAGCCGTGAGCTCTTTATTGTGGAAAAATATTATTGTTGAATTATTTTGGCATGAGATGTGATCTCTTTATTATGAAAAAATATTCTTGTTGATTTATTTTGGCAAATTGAAATATTTTGGCACTTGAGGTGGAAATTGTGATATATTGTGATATTGATATGCATGCGGTAGTATAAGGTTTGAGTGTTGAAACGCATGAGGTGAGATAAGGGTGACTTGATACGCGTGGCTAGTAGGGGAAACTACTAGAAGTCATGCGGTGTGATAAGGATGGCTAAAACGCGGGATGCTATTTCGAAAAAAATGTTTTCTTTAAAATAAATTGTGAAGGATCTCGCGGTAGTATAAGGAAATGAGATATTGTGAATTTATTGATGATTTGGGACTACGAGGCGGTACCTCGGGAGTGCCCTTGTTGATATTGATTTATGGCCGCAGTTGCCTTTGATTATTGCTGTGATGTTTTAAAGTTGAAAAGAATTCTGTCTTGTTTTCGCAAGGTATTAATTGCCATTATTTGGTGTAATTAAATGGTGACATACTACTTGATTCATTTCCATTGTCATTTTATCTTATTATATTGTTAAACATTTTACCATGCCATTATTTATTTTTTCCAGTAGGGCCTAACCTAACCTCGTCACTACTCTACCGAGGTTAGGCTTGGTACTTACTGGGTACCACTATGGTGTACTCATACTACGCTTCTGCATATCTTTTTGGGCAGATCCAGGTACATCTTATCAAACCAGGCATCAGTAAACTAGTTCTACGAGGAGACTTCGAGGTATATCTGCCAGCGTCCGTAGACTCCGGAGTCCCTTTCTATCTTACTATGTTATCTTCCTTATTTGCTTTAGACTTTGATGTATAGAGATATAGAGAATAAATTCTTAAAAGCTTGTGACTTATTTCTACTGGGTTTTGGGAGTTGTAATTGTTTGAATTGTAGTTTATTTATTTCAGATATTTATTATTATTCCGCATTGATAGGCTTACCTAGTTTTAGGGACTAGGTGCTATCACGACCTCTTACGGAGGGAATTTGGGGTCGTGACAAGTTGGTATCAGAGCTCTAGGTTCATAGGTGTTATGAGTCACAAACAGGTTTAGTAGAGTCTTACGGATCGGTACGGAGACGTCTGTACTTATCTTCGAGAGGCTATGCAACTGTTTGGAAATATCCACTTCTTTGATTTCTTATCGTGCGCATTTGTTGACTTCAAAATTTTAAACCATTGTCTTTCTATTCTCTCACAGATGGTGAGGACACGCACAACTAGATTCGATGATCAAATACCCGCGCCCCCTGTTGGAGCCGCAAGAGGCTGGGGTCGGGGCAGAGGCTGAGCCAGAGGCCAACGAAGACCACGTGGTGTAGCCAGAGCACCTGCATGAGCTGCTGCACCAGAGCCACCAGTAGCTCCAGTTGGATAATAGGCACCTGAGATGCCTGTTACTACTCCTGCATTTCAGGAGACTCTTGCCCAGTTTTTGAGCATGTTTGGCACTCTAGTCAGGCAGGGTTAATTCCACTTGCTCCTACCACATCTCAGGCCGGGAGAGGAGCACAGACTCCCGCCGCCAGTACTCCAGAGCCACGGGCCCAAGTTGACCATGCCCCAGAGGTTATACCAGTGCAGCCAGTTGTCCCAGTTCAGCCTGAGATTAGGATAGCAGTTTTAGAGGGGGAGCATCTCAAGCTCGACAGGTACAAGAAGTACCACCCTCCCACTTTCAGTGGTTTAGCTTCAAAGGATGCTTAGGGTTTTCTTGAGGAATGTCACCATATCCTTCGTACTATGGGTATTGTGGATTCCAGTGGGGTTTCTTTCACGACATTCCAGTTTAGAGGAGCAGCCTACTAGTGGTGGCGGGCATATGAGTTGGATAGTCCCGCTGAGGCATCTTCACTCACTTGGACTCAATTTTCAGATATGTTATTAAGGGAGTATGTTCCTCAGAGTCTTAGAGATGCATGGCGCGCAGAGTTTGAGCAGTTGCGCCAGGGTTCTGTGACCGTGTCAGAGTATGCGGTCCGATTTAGTAAGTTGGCTAGGCATGCACCAGCCTTAGTTGCTACTGTTCGAGAGCGGGTTCACAGATTTATTGAGGGTCTCCACCCTAGTATTAGATTCAGTATGGCCCGAGAGCCAGAGATGGACATTATATACCAACAGGTGGTGTCAATTACTAGGAGATTGGAAGGTATACAGACTCGGGAAAGGGAAGAGAGGGAAGCTAAGAGACCCCAAGATTCTGGCACATATAATAATTCTCGTGCCCCAGTTGCAGCCTGTCATGGTAGAGGTTATGTGAGTCGTCCTATTTATTCAGCCCTTCCAGCTTCCAGTGGTATTCCGGCTACTCCCAGACCTCAGGTTTCATATTATGTACCGCCAGTGTCTACTGTACCTCCTGTACGGGGTGCTTTCAGTGGCAGTCTAGTCGATCAGGCCTGAGCCAGTCCCAGCAGCCACATCCTCTGAGGGCTTGTTTTGAGTGTGGTGACACTCGTCATATTATGAGAGATTGCCCAAAATTTAGGAGGTTTGCACATCCACATATTTCTCAGGCCCCATCTATTCCACAGGGCCCTTAGGCTTCTCAGGCCATGCTGCACCAGTTGCCACTCCACCTGCACAGCCAGCTAGAGGTGAAGGTCGGACAGGTAGAGGTCGCCCTAGAGGGAGAGGCCAAGCCAGATATTATGCCCTTCCTGCTAGGACAGAGGCCGTTGCATCCGATTCTGTTATCACATGTATTATTCCGGTCTGTCATGGAGATGCATCAATCTTATTTGATCCAGGCTCTACTTATTCTTATGTGTCATCTTATTTTGCCCCATATTTGGGCGTATCACGTAATTCCTTGAGTTCTTCTGTTTATGTATCTACACCCGTGGGTGAATCTATTATTGTGGACTGCGTGTATCGGTCGTGTTTAATTGTTATCAGTGGTTTTGAGACCAGAGATGATTTATTATTGCTCAGTATGGTGGATTTCGATATCATTTTGGGCATAGACTGGTTGTCGTCCTATCACGTTATTCTTGATTGTTACGCCAAGATGGTAATGTTAGCTATGCCAGGTCTACCGTGGCTAGAGTGGAGAGGTACCTCGGATCATGTTCCTAGCAGGGTTGTTTCATTTCTTAAAGCTCAACTAATGGTTGAGAAGGGGTGTGATGCTTATTTGGCCTATGTGAGAGATGTNTATGGTGGATTTCGATATCATTTTGGGCATAGACTGGTTGTCGTCCTATCACGTTATTCTTGATTGTTACGCCAAGATGGTAATGTTAGCTATGCCAGGTCTACCGCGGCTAGAGTGGAGAGGTACCTCGGATCATGTTCCTAGCAGGGTTGTTTCATTTCTTAAAGCTCAACTAATGGTTGAGAAGGGGTGTGATGCGTATCTGGCCTATGTGAGAGATGTTAGTGTTGATACTCTTAGCATAGAGTTAGTTCCTATAGTAAGGGATTTTCTCGATGTATTTCCAACGGATCTTCCGGGTATGCCACCCGACATGGATATTGATTTTGGCATTGATTTGTTACTGGGCACTCAACCCATTTATATTCCACCATACCATATGGCCCCAACAGAGTTAAAAGAATTAAAAGAATAGTTACATGAGTTGCTTGATAAGGGTTTCATTCGGCCCAGAGTATCGTCTTGGGGTGCTCCTGTCTTATTTGTAAAGAAGAATGATGGATCTATATGTGTATTGATTACCGCCTACTAAACAAGGTTACAGTGAAGAACATGTATCCATTGCCACGTATTGATGACCTATTTGATCAGCTTCAGGGTGACAAAGTATTCTCTAAGATTGAATTACGTTCAGGCTATCATTAGTTGAATATTCGGGAGCCAGATATAACGAAAACTGCTTTCAGGACTCGGTACGGTCATTACGAGTTCTTTGTGATGTCTTTTGGGCTGACCAATGCCCCATCAGCATTTATGCACTTAATGAATAGTGTATTTCTGACCTATCTTGATTCTTTCATAATTGTGTTTATTGACGACATTATGGTATATTCCCAGAGTCGGGAAGATCATGAACAACACATGAGGATTGTGCATCAGACTTTGAGAGAAAAGAAGTTATATGCAAAATTTTCAAAATATGAATTTTGGCTTGATGCAGTGGGATTTTTGGGTCATATACTTTCGTGTGAGGGGATCAAGGTAGACCCGAAGAAGATTGAGGCAGTGAAGAGTTGGTCCAGACCGTCCTCAGCTACGTAGATCCGGAGTTTCCTTGGTTTGGAGGGTATTATCATCGATTTGTAGAGGGTTTCTCTTCTATTGTTGCACCTTTGACCAAATTGATCCAGAAGGGTGCTCCGTTCAGGTGGATAGAGGAATGTGAGGAGAGCTTCCAAAAGCTCAAGACAGCTTTGACTACAGCCCCATTATTGGTATTACCTACAGGTTCGGGGTCTTATACTGTGTATTGTGACGCATCACGTATTGGTCTCGGCGCAGTGTTGATGCACGATGGTAGGATGATTGCCTACGCGTCCAGAAAGTTAAATGTACATGAGAAGAATTATCGGTCCACGACCTTGAGTTAGCAGCTATTGTTCATGCCTTGAAGATTTGGCGGCATTAATTATACGGTTTCCATTGTGAGGTCTACACCGATCACCGGAGTCTACATCATCTGTTTGAACAGAAGGATCTTAATTTGCGGCAGTGGAGATGGTTGGAGTTGCTTAAGGATTATGATATCATCATTCTCTATCATCCCAGGAAGGCCAATGTAGTGGCCGATGCCTTGAGTCATAAGGCAGAGAGTTTGGGCAGCTTTACATATCTACCAGTAGCAGAGAGGCCTTTAGCCTTGGATGTTCAGGCCTTGGCCAACAAGTTTATTAGATTGGATGTTTCTGAGTCGAGCCGAGTTTTTGCTTGTGTGGTTTCTCAGTGTTCTCTTTATGATCGTATCACAGAGCGTCAGTACGATGACCCCCATCTGCTTGTCCTTATGGATACAATTCAGCACGGTGATGCCAAGGAAGTCACTATTGGAGATGATGATGTATTAAGGATGCAGGGAAGGCTACGTGTGCCTAATGTAGATGGTTTGAGTGATTTGATTCTCCAGGAGGCTCACAGTTTGCGGTACTCCATTCATCCGGGTGCTGCAAAGATGTATCAGGACTTGAGACAGCACTATTGGTGGAGGCGGATGAAGAAAGACATAGTGGAGTATGTAGCTCGGTGTCTAAATTGTTAATAAGTGAAATATGAGCATCAGCGACCGGGTGGATTGCTTCAGAAGTTAAAGATTCCATAATGGAAATGGGAGCAGATCACTATGGATTTTGTTGTTGGACTTCCATGGACTCAGCGGAAGTTTGATGCAGTTTGGGTGATTGTGGATAGACTGACCAAGTCAGCTCATTTTGTTCCTGTGATGACTACCTACTCTTTCAAGCAGTTGGCTCGAATCAACATTAGCGAGATTGTCAGACTTCACGACGTACCGGTATCTATCATCTCTGACTGGGGTACGCAGTTTACATCACGATTCTGGAGGGCAGTATAGTGTGAGTTGGGTACTCGGGTAGAGTTGAGTATAACATTTCACCCTCAAACGGACGGGAAGTCCAAACGCATTATTCAGATACTGGAGGATATGCTTCGTCCGTGTGTGATAGATTTTGGGGGTGCTTGGGACCAGTTCTTACCACTTGCAGAGTTTTCTTACAACAACAGTTACCAGTCGAGCATTCAGATGGCTCTGTATGAAGCCTTGTATGGTAGGCGGTGCCGGTCTCTAGTGGGCTGGTTCGAACCGGGCGAGGCTAGGCTATTGGGTACAGACTTGGTTCAGGATGCCTTGGAAAATGTTAAATTGATTCAGGATCGTCTTCATACAACCCAATCTAGACAGAGGAGTTATGCGGATTGGAAGGTTCGTGATGTTGCATTCATGGTCGGTGAACAGGTCTTGCTCCGGGTTTCTCCTATGAAGGATGTGATGAGGTTCGGGAAGAAGGGCAAGTTGTGCCCTAGTTATATTGGGCCTTTTGAGATTCTTTAAAGAGTTGGAGAGGTGGCTTACAGACTTACACTACCACCTAGTCTCTCTGCAGTTCATCTGGTATTCCATGTTTCTATGCTCCGAAAGTATCACGGCGATCCGTCTCATGTGTTAGACTTTAGTTCAGTTCAGTTGGACAAGGAGCTATCTTATGTTGAGGAACCAGTGGCTATTTTGGACATGCAGGTTCGAAAGCGGAGGTCAAAGAACATTGCTTCCGTGAAGGTTCAGTGGAGGGGTCATCTGGTCGAGGAGGCGACTTGGGAGACCGAGCATGAGATGCACAGTTATTATCCTCATCTTTTCACCACTCCAGGTATAATTCTAAACCCATTCGAGGACGAACGTTTGTTTAAGAGGTGAAGAATGTAATGACCCTATCGCTCATTTTTACTTTTAGAACCTCGTTCCCCTAAATAAAACTCCTCGTATGTGCTTTTATAAATTTATGACTTACGTGGATGGTTGGTTCGGGATTTGGAAGTGTTCGGGTTGAAATTGGAACACTTGATTCCTTGAGTTGGCCTTAAACTGCTAAGTTTGACTTCAGTTAACATTTTGAGAAAATTACCCCGGAATAGAATTTTGATGATTCCAACAGCTCCGTATGGTGATTTTGGACTTAGGAGCCTATTCGGAATTTTATTTGGAAGTCCGTAGTTAAGTTAGGCTTGAAATGGCTAAAATAGAAATTTAAGTTTGGAAGTTTGACCGGGGAGTTGGCTTTTTATACTGAAATCAGAATCCCGTTCCGAAAATTTTCATAGCTCCGTTATGCCATTTATGACTTGCATGCAAAATTTGAAGTCAATCGGCCTTGATTTGATAGGTTCCGGCATCGTTTGTAGAAATTAAAAGTTTCAAAGTTCATTAGACTTAAATCTATGTGTGGTTCATGTTTTTAGTGTTGTTGGATGTGATTTGAGGACTCGACTAAGTTCGTATGATGTATTAGGACTTGTTGGTATATTTGGTTGAGGTCCCGAGGGACTCGGGTAAGTTTCGGATGGTTTACGGATCAAATTCGGACTTAGAAGATAAATCTGAAGTTCTGCCTTCTGGTGTAATCGCACATGCAGAACTTGGCTCGCTGGTGCGACCACACAGAAGTGCAATGGACCTCGCAGGTGTGCAAGGTTTGCAGAAGCGGACATGAAACTCGCACAAGCGAGCTCACAGGTGCGAGCTGAGATGTGCAGAAACGGAGGCTGGGCTGGTGACTGTGGAGCGCAAATGCCGAAGGCATCTCGCAGGTGCGGACACGCACCTGCGCGTGGGTGATCGTAGAAGCAAAATTTCGCAGAGGCAAGGGAAAAATCCGCAGAAGCGGATGCACAGAAGCTGATCAAATTCTGCAGGTGCGAGTCTCCTGGACAGAATGTTAAAAACAGAGGAGTTCGAGATTTTGTCATTTTTGACATTTTCAAAAGTGGGTGAGGCGATTTTTGAGCGAAACATCACGGGAAAATTTGAGGTAAGTCCCTTGTGAGCTTTTCTACTCCGTAATATTAAATTATCATCGAATAATCCGACTAAATTACATGTTTTGGGGTGTAAATCGGGAGTTTGAACTTAGGAATTGGAAAATAAGATTTGAAAATTTGGAGGTCGAGTTGAGGTCGAATTTTGGTAAAATTAGTATGGGTTGACTCGTGGTTGAATGGGCGTTCATATTTCGTAACTTTTGTCGGATTCCGAGCTGTGCCATTTTTGAGTTAATTTCGGATTTTATTGAAAAATGTAGTATTTTCTTATGGAATTGATTATATAATTTTTGTTGACTGTATCGAATTTATTATGACTAGTTACCAGTTGATCGAAGTCAAAAAAGTGAGGAAAAGGCATACTACGTGATTAAATTGGGGCAAGTCGAGATAAGTGACTTGTCTAACCTTGTGTGGGGAACATTTTCCCTAGGATTGGTATTGATGTGATAAATTGAAATGTGTTGAAAGTCATGTAAACGAGGTGACGAGTGTGTACACAGGCTAAATGTGAAAGATTATGTCTTTAAATTGTGTAGATCGCTGCTGCATATCAATTCAATAATTTTACCTTGTTATATTCTTCATCATTGATTTAAATGTTTATACTTTAAATTTGCTCGACCTTTTCCTGCTAATTGTTTTACCTGTTTAATTGAAACTTGGTTTCTTTTATTTTGTGCATTATTTGAAGGTTGATTTTCTTTAACTTAAATATTATTAATATGAATTATTTGATATTTTAAATTTGGTATTAAAGCAACATATTAAAATTTTGAAATATTATTTTGATGAGTTATTTATTCCTGAATATTTTTTGTGATGATTTTCGTACTCATTGTGATGGAGCCATAAGCTCTTTATTATGGAAAAATATTATTGTTGAATTATTTTGGCATGAGCCGTGAGCTCTTTATTATGGAAAAATATTATTGTTGAATTATTTTGGCATGAGCCGTGAGCTCTTTATTATGGAAAATTATTGTTGTTAATTTATTTTGGCAAATTGAAATATTTGGGCACTTGAGGTGCAAATTGTGATATATTGTGATATTGATACACATGCGGTGGTATAAGGTTTGAGTGTTGAAATGCATGCGGTGAGATAAGGGTGACTTGATACGCGTGGCTATTAGGGGAATCTACTAGAAGTCATGCGGTGTGATAAGGATGGCTAAAACGCGGGATGCTATTTTGAAAAAAATATTTTCATTAAATTAAATTGTGAAGGTTCCCGCGATAGTATAAGAAAATGAGATATTGTGAATTTATTGATAATTTGAAACTACGAGGCGGTACCTCGGGAGTGCCCTTGTTGATATTGATTTATGGCCGCAATTGCCTTTAATTATTGTTGTGATTTTTTTAAAGTTGAAGAGAATTCTGTCTTGTTTCCACGAGGTATTAATTGCCATTATTTGATGTAATTAAATGGTGATATACTACTTGATTTATTTCCATTATCATTTTATCTTATTATATTGTTAAACATTTTACCATGCCATTATTTATTTTCCAGTAGGGCCTGACCTAACCTCGTCACTACTCTACCGAGGTTAGGCTTGGCACTTGCTGGGTACCGCTATGGTGTACTCATACTACGCTTCTGCACATCTTTTTGTGCAGATCCAGGTACATCTTATCAGAACAGGCATCAGTAAACTAGCTGTACGAGGAGACTTCGAGGTATAGCTGCCAGCGTACGCAGACTCCGAAGTCCCCTTCTATCTTACTATGTTGTCTTCCTTATTTGCTTTAGACTTTGATGTATAGAGACATAGAGAATAAATTCTTAGAAGCTTGTGACTTATTTCTACCGGGTTTTTGGAGTTGTAATTGTTTGAATTGTAGTTTATTTATTTCAGATATTTATTATTATTCCGCATTGATAGGGTTACCTAGATTTAGAGGCTAAGTGACATCGCGACCTCTTACAGAGGGAATTTGGGGTCGTGACATATTTAGACATCGCTATTATTATGGATTATTCACTACATTTCAGACTTTACTTCCGCATTGGTTTCCTTATTATTAATTAATTTAAATTGTTTAGAAATGGCTAATATTATTTTATCGTTAGCTTGCCTAGCAAGTGAAATGTTATGCGCTAGCACGGTCCCGAAGGTGAGAATTTCGGGTCGTGACAAAAAGATAAATGCCTTTCCAAGCCTAAGAGAGGTGTCACATAGACATTTTTATTCCCTCCTTTATATTAATATATAGATATAGATATATAGATTAGATAAATGTCATTCCTTGTCAAACACATATGCCACGTCACAGTTGGAAGGCCTTGCTTTTATAATTATATATAGATTTGAAATTAACAATAATATTTTTGAGTATTATTTTGATAGTTTATTATATTTCTTAAGTTAATTTACAGTATAATTAGCCTCACACTATCTCTATTTTCCTCTCTTTATATATTATATTGTGCATTTTATGATATTGTAAGTTACTTTTTTCATATCGTATTTTACTATAACTCAAAGAGTGATATATTTTATTTTAAATTTTAAGGATTAATACTTCAAGTATCTGCATGATTAGTAGATCTAATTCAGTTGCTCCTTCAATTTTCTATCAAGCTCTAAGTTTTTTCTATCCCATTCACACAACCATCTCCTCTGATTTTCTATCCATTTCTTTGCTAATTCAATGTACTAATTGTTTGAATCTTTAATTCCCTCTTCTTTCTTAACCGTATATAATTATTTTACTTCTCTCTCTCTCTCTCTCTCTCTCTATATATATATATATATATATATATATATATATATATGATGGAATAATTAAATTACAATCCTATATAGCTAAGAAAGCCTTAGAAATGCCAGACAAACTAGACAATACTAAAGAATTGTAAAGGTTTCTAGGAATAGTAAATTA
This sequence comes from Nicotiana otophora, assembly GCA_000715115.1. NCBI lineage: Eukaryota > Viridiplantae > Streptophyta > Magnoliopsida > Solanales > Solanaceae > Nicotiana > Nicotiana otophora. The sequence continues at coordinate 25,081 of AWOL01S0031538.1, forward strand.
TACAAGAAATTTCATAAAAGATCTAGGCAAAATAGCAGAACCTTTATATGCTAAGACAGGTTCTACAGAATAAAAATACTTTAACACAAAAGATATTAAACTAGTACAGAAAAATTATCTTCTCAGTAGAACAGAGGTAGGAAAATTCAGTTTTTAAACAATAAATTTAATCTAGAAAAAATACCCACGAAAAATAATATAGAGAAACTAATTAGAACTATTACAGAGAAGCCTAAAGAATTAAAAATTCTAATAACACAATTGGTAGCAAAAATAACACAGCGGGTAGAAGTATAACTAGTAATATCAGTAAATTAAAAGAAACAATAGAAACGCTAAAAGAAATCTCTATTTCATGAACAATTTAGATCCAATGTATGATAAAGTGTTAAAACTAACAACAAAGTTTCAGTCTAATCCAGAAGGATTTACAGACTACGTCCCTCAAGGAAAGTCGGACCAGATAATAATAAAATAAAGTAACATTATAATAGCATTACTTTTAGATGTTAATAAAAAGTTAGACAAAATTATTAAGGACAAAGAAGTAAAAAGTGATATAGAAAAGTAGAAGATTTGATAGAACAATTAAAAAAGGTAGAAATAACACCTCAAAAGGAAAGACCTTAGAAAATCTCAAAGATGGACTTTTTTCTAGGTAGGTCACGAACAACAAATGAAGAAAGATCTAGAGTAAGTTTTTCAGACAATAGAATAGGTAATAACATGTTAATACGAATTCTAACCAGAAAAAAGACAAGAAGATAATCAACAATTAGATGAAGTAATAGATATAGACAAAGATATACAAATTTTTCAACAAAATCAACTAAGGTTACTTAACGCAAAAACATTATATGATGTAGGACATTTTTTGAATAGTTCACAATTATATAGACATTACAGAGAAGAACAATTATCAGCCATATGAAGTAAGGTTGCAACGATAAATTTGATTAATCCTGAATAAGTAAGACAAATAAGAAATTGTAAAAGGAGTTTAATGCACACATGATTAATAGTAATAGGATTAAAAGGACTAACTAGAAAGAATTTAGGAACTAAATTGTTGGTTGTAATATATGATGACAGATGGTCAGATTTAAAGAAATCTATAATAGTTATAATGGAAGTAGACATAACAAATAATGGAGGAATATTTTATATAAACCCAAACTTTATGATAAAGTTGACAGAATTTTGAAAACAATATTAAAATAGGAATACAGACCAAAGGATATGAAGAATGAATGATGAAAATAACTTATTAATATGTGTCGGATTCATAGAAAAAATGGCAACTAATAGTAACATCAAATTTAAAATTAAAGTAGATGATGTAGTAGAATTAATAGGAAATAAAGGAAAAAATTGATAAAACCCATCAAAATAAATCCGGAAGAATATGAGGGATTAGAATAGAATTTAGAAATTTTGGCAAGACAAAAATACTAAAATCGGAATCTCATTTAATGTATACCAATTCTAAAGGTGAAACCTCAATTAAGTTCACGGATTATAACTATACTAATCAGAGAGAACTAGAGTTAAAACTGAAAGTACATTAGCAAATACTGAATTTATGAACATTGAAATAACACAAACTGACTTTGAAGTAGATACAGCCTTAGAAAAGTGTCACGATCCAAAATCCAACTAGTCATGATGGCACCTAACCTAACCCGCTAGGTAAGACAAATAACAACAATCTGATTCAATTAATATTTAACTGACTCTAATACACTCTTCAAGGACTGGTAGTACAAATCATGATCTTCTAAGATTAGAATTTACAAAGAAGATGTGAAATACAAATACGTCATTTGTCTGAAGTATACATGAACAGATTAAAAATTCTAAAGCTACCATGAACAAGAGGCAACAATGACTGGAATGCAGGTACATCTTCAGATCCAGTTCCCGCCGTACACAGCTACATCAGTATCAGAAATCTGCACGCAAGATGTAAAAGTGTAGTATGAGTACAACTGACCCCATGTACTCAATAAGTAACAAGACTAACCTTTAGGCTGAAAGTAGTAACGAGCTCAATAGGTACAGTCCAGTATACAAATAACAGTACAGAAATGTAGGCATACTTTTAAATTCAACAGTTAAACTCAGTACGAGTAAAATAGGTCAATTTTGAATGATATGAGGAATATGACATCTCTATATTTACATGCCAATGTACATGCTGCATGTGATGCACCTCAGTGGAAACCTCGTGTACTCACACTCTCAAAATACTCAATCACTTAGTACAGTATATGACCAAACCAACCCAGGGAAGATCCATACCATTTATGAATACATCAACTGACAGTCAATCACTCAGTACTGTACAAGGTCAATCCAGCCTAGGGGAATATCCATCCCCAAATATAAATGATTCAGACAAGATCCTTGTCCAGGGAAGATGCATCCCTCAATATCAATGATTCGGAAAAGATCCATGTCCAGGGAAGATCCATCCCTCAATATAAATGATTCAAACTAGATCCATATCCAGTGAAGATCCATCCCTCAATATAAATAATTCAGGCAAGATCCATGCCCAGGGAAGATCCATCCCTCAATATAAATGATTCAAACTAGATCCATATCCAGTGAAGATCCATCCCTCAATATAAATAATTCAGGCAAGATCCATGCCCAGGGAAGATCCATCCCTCAATATAAATGATTCAAACTAGATCCATATCCAGTGAAGATCCATCCCTCAATATAAATAATTCAGGCAAGATCCATGCCCAGGGAAGATCCATCCCTCAATATAAATGATTCAAACTAGATCCATATCCAGTGAAGATCCATCCCTCAATATAAATAATTCAGGCAAGATCCATGCCCAGGGAAGATCCATCCCTCAATATAAATGATTCAAACTAGATCCATATCCAGTGAAGATCCATCCCTCAATATAAATAATTCAGGCAAGATCCATGCCCAGGGAAGATCCATCCCTCAATATAAATGATTCAGACAAGATCCATGTCCAAGGAAGATCCATCCCTCAATATAAAATCAACCACGCTCACTGTGGGGGGTGCAGACTCCGGAGAGGCTTCTTCAGCCCAAGCGCTATAATAGCCAGATCCAGGCATAAATAAAAAAATATGATGCGGTGTGCAGCCCGATCCCATAAATATCACTCAAAATCTCCAGTCTCTCGGACTCTCAATGACATAAAAATCAACCTGACATGATGATATGATTTATCAATGAATGACAATAGAGACTGAGATATGATATGCAAATGACAGATATGACTGAGTACATAATTGTAAATTTAAACAACTTATTCAATAGCAATAAGACCTTTGTGGGTCCCAAAATATTGGCACGTAGCCTAAACATGATCTTTAACACGAGTCTCAACTCAATTTCTCTAACACGTGGAGAATATGTGGATAATGACAAGATTATTTGATTATACAACTCCACGGAATCAATTAAGTTATACTTTCTTTGGTGCACGCCCACACGCTCGTCACCTAGCATGTGCGTCACCTCCAAACAATTCATATAACACGAAATTCAGGGATTCAGACCCTCAGAACCAAGTTTAGAAGTGTTACTTACCTCGAACAAGCCGAATCCAATGCAGAGCACGATAAACAATACTCCAAAAATTTCATTCCGCGCGTATCAACCTCCAACGCCTTCCTATCTCCTCAATTCAAGCCAAATGATATGTATCTATTCAAACAACGCACAAATTAATCACAATGTACTCCAATGCTTACAATTTAACAATTTATAAAAATTCCTAACTCCACTCGAAAAGTCGACAGTGGGGCCCACATCTCGAAACCCGACGAAAATCACAAAATCCGATAACTCATTCAACCACGAGTCCAACCATACCAAAATTACTCAAATTCGACCACAATTCAGCCTTCAAATCCTCAATTAAAGTCTAGGAAGTTTTCTACCATTTCCAACCCAAAGCACTAATTTGTTGATAAAAACAACAATAGATTCGTGTAATTTAACCAAATTTGAGTTAGGAACTCTTATCCCGATGTTTTCCTTGAAATTCTCCCAAAAATCGCCTCTCCCCGAGCTCCAAATCGTCAAAACTGGAAAATCAGCATCTCATTTTTAGAACTTAAGTTCTGCTACCCAGTCATTTACCCTATATGATCGCGAAAAAGCACAAAAATTTCCAGCACATTTTTACTCTATGCGATCGCGGCCATTCCCCCGCGATCGCGATGAATATATTTCCAACAGCCTTGTCCAACTCTTCCGGACAGCCTTTAGTATAATAGTCATAAGTTATGTACAAAACTCCAAATGAGAAATAGTTTATCTTTCTGAAAACTAGACACCAAGGGCTACAATTTTTATTTTTGAATCATCTCCAAATTCCTTATAAATTGCGAGATATAAGCTTCCAAAGTCGGGTCAGTGCAGCAGAGATTTTATTCTATGTCGATCGCGTGAAGGCTTCCGCGATCGCATTGCACAGTTCCAATTTTCCTATTTTTCTCTTCGCTATCGCGGCCAGGTCCACGCTATCGCACTATACACCCCTGTAGCCAAACATCAGCAACTAGAAATGGTCTGAAATCACCCCGAAACTCACCCGAGCCCCTCAGGACCCCGTCCGAACATACCAACAAGTCTCAAAACATATTACGGACCTACTCGAGGCTTCAAATCACATATAACAACATCGAAACGATGAATCACACATCAATTCAAACTTAATGAAATTTAAATCTTTCAACTTTCAAATCTCGCACCGAAACATATCAAATCAATCCGGAATGAACTCAAATTTTGCGTACAAGTCATAAATGACATAACAAAGCTACTTAAATTTCCGAAATCACAACCCGGACTCGATATCATAAAAGTCAACTTCCGGTCAAACTTCCAAACTTCCAATTTCTTACTTTCGCCATTTCAAGCCAAATTCAACTACGGACTTCAAAATAAATATCCAGACACACTCCTAAGTTCAAAATCACCATACGGAGGTATTGAAATCATCAAAACTCCATTCCAGAGTCGTTTGCACAAAAGTCAAATTCCGTTCAACCCTTTTCATTTAAGCTTCCAACATGAAATTCATTCTTTTGAACAAATCCCGAAACACCTAAAAATCAAAACCGACGATTCACACACTTCATAATACATCATATGAAGCTATTCAAGACTTCAAATAGTTGAAATGAGCGTAATGTTCAAAATGACAAGTCGGGTCGTTACATTCTCCCCCACTTAAACATACGTTCGTCCTTGAACGTTCCAAGAGTTGTTCCTAAGCCCTTAAATCACTGTTCTACCTTACCTCGCACATACCCAGGGGTGATACCACGTCACCCTATTCCATATAGGCCTGACAACACCATAATTGAAGATCATTACTTAAATCTTATTCCGTAAACCTTGTAATTCAATTTCCAAAATTCATAGTTTACTTTCAAGACCCGAATCTCACATCTACACACTGTATAAGTCTGAACAAGTTGTATCAAGCCATAACCATAACCCCAGATATAATCATATAACATACTACACAACTCGCATGCTCGCACCGCCATTCCCGATCACAGTAACTACTCCAAACCAACCAAGTACTAGTATTAAACCCCACATTCCACAGAACCTCGTTCCAAAACCTTCGTACACTGCCGATAATGAAAGAAACATACAGGAACTCATAACCACTCACCAGATCAATAGATCACGGAGCTTTACCTCGTTCAACAAGTACCATAACCAATTGTTTAAGCTGAATTCTAAATTATTCTTCTAACACGCTGTAATCAAACCTGATAGTATCCATTCTAGGTCCAATGACCTTATATCACCAAACACAACTATTCTAGCTATTCAGGTGTAATCCTCCATTATTAAAAATCGGCACAGAACATTATATAAAACCAACTCATCAAATTCCATAAGAAGAATATCTGTGTGTATATGTGCACAATTTTCTCAAATTGCCCTGATAAGGAAATATCATAGCATGAAGAGGAAAGAAACAATTAATTAGATAAACGATAAAGGAAACGCAGATTCCACACGCTGCACGAACAACTCACGTGCTAACAAAAGAACCCGCACGGACAACTCACATGCTAATAATATCAGTATATGGATTCGAACGGACAACTCACGTGCCAATAACATAACCCGTCCGGTATAGTCCAGGCCTCCAGTCCAAACATATCACATGGGAGCATTTAAACAGGTATATGACGAGAGATAAGATTCTCATGTTCCTGGACTGGTATAAAAGACATGCTAAAGTGTAGGCATGTACAAAGTATGCTATCGTAGCTCAAATCGGAAATCTTACATCACTGAGGCATTTATCAAGTTCGTTCAGGGATTTTAACCCCTATCTAGCATCAAACACGGCTCAAATAGCTCACGCAATGTTACAGATATGAGAAACTTCATAGCTTAAAGCTTAACAGTCAATTCTAGGCTTATTATAGCCTAAACGCAATCCGAGCATGGATAAATAGCCTTCTAAAAAGTCCTCAATGACTTAACCATAACACGTATTATTATCTGGTTAACTTGGCCACATCTTAACAGTCCGCGGCCCCGAAACAATTTGCTTCTGTGAACTCCCAGTTCCCCAAATTCATGGAACACATGAACTACCGTAACTGATCACAACTCCAGCACTCGAATAACTATCACATCCTATATGCACGATCATCCCACTAGGAATACTTCCATAATTCTTCCGTGCCACATAGCAATAATTTGAATATCAGCAGTCAATCAACCAAGTGAGTACCGCAATACCAATGAACATCCATAAGTCAAAACACAATGCGCCTTCTGAAATGCGCACCCTTCTCAGGAATTACTGAGCAGTTACAACATTCATCTAATTATCTGAAACTCACCATGCTATCCAAAAATCGCGACCTTCCCTTCAAGACTGAACTGCCACCTTGTACATGTAAATCTTAATCCCGCACAACACACCACATCTATCATGCCATCATGTGAAAAGCACGACCATTATCTACTTTGAGTCACCATCAAATTACATACTCGATTAGTTAGAAACCTTCTGTTTACTCCCATCCAGGTGAAAATCATAATACACAACATGTTCCTTACGCAGGTAGAAAATATCCGGTACAAACCTTGTTAGAAACCATCATGAACACTTTGAAATCGATTTGCACATAACCAAGCTATCAGAACTGAATTCCTTTAACTCGACCAAGCCACGCATGTCACCAAAACCAAGAATATTGCCACCAAACCATCTGTAAAGTCTCACCACATCTTAATTACCCAAAAGAACCGAGCATACCATTACCATACTGGTCTAGCCTACTACCAAGTTGTCCTATTTTCTCCAAGTTTCTTCTGAATTACCCTCAAGTTGACACTTCTCCTTGTCAAAACACTACGATCCTTATCCAAATCTCACTACAAGAAATCCTAACATAACATCACACAACCCTAAGGCACATAGGCTGTTGTATTCTTCTTAAGCACCCCCATAAGTACAACAACCGAAACGCCCACTCTAAAAATACCTTATGTGAATTTAAAATTGTTCTTTTACCTTTCTTATACTAGAATGCAGAATCCATAGTCATCATAATTACCAAAAGTCCCGGCTTCTTCAAATGCAAATCTCAGATTCTATCCACACAAAAGTTCGAAAAAATTCTCAACTGCAATATATAATTCTCGAGCCCATTAGAACCTTCTCGGGAGTCACCCACTTTACTCAAATCTAAATTGCACCGCCCAAACGGGACGAAAGACACATGCCCCATTAGCACAACAACTCCCAAAGAAGTTACCATGCCTTAACATCACCAATCAAATTCATACTCCGTGCGCACTATATACTTCGCAAATAACAAATCACTCATCCCATGATTTTCATATACTCATAAAGTGCAATATAACCCATATCCAACAATTTCATTACTCGAGTCATCCTCGATCTCAACATCTGTAAGTCATAAATGATCCACAAGTATGCCTCAGACCAAAACCAATATAACACATAACCATGCAATCAAATCGTAGATAGCAGACTCCCCCACTTGGCTCAAAGTAATATAACAAAATATTCATTAATTCACAATACACATACCCTATTAGTGCCATAATACTGTAGTGAGATTCAATTAAATTCTTCACAAGCTCATGCAACACAACCCGTATAGTACCTCAAATCATCTGTTGGGCTCGCCTTCATCCTCGTGATGGCCAAATCAACTTTACTGACTAATTCAAACTCAAATCACAATACTTATAAACCATTGGTAGAAAAGAAACCCTTCGTACAATGTTATAAGGATCACACCTCTGTAATTTACCTCGTAGGTGATAACCCGCCTGCTTAGCCTCAAAGTGGCATCTCTCTACACCATTTCGCAGACACAATTAAACAAAATGAGAGATCCTTTAACACACTCACAACTCTAGACCCTACGTCACATCATCCTTATCATATAGCCACAAATCATTCATCTGAATGATATGAGGGATGTGACATCCCTATATCTACATTCCAATGTACATATTGTATGTGATGCACCTCAGTGGAAACCTCGTGTACTCACACTCTCAAAAAACTCAATCACTCAGTACTGTATATGGCCAATCCAGCCCAGGGAAGATCCATCCCATATATATATACACATCAACTGATAGTCAGTCACTCAATACTGTATAAGGTCAATCCAGCCCAGGGGAAGATCCATCCCCAAATATAAATTATTCGAACAAGATCCATGTCTAGGGAAGATCCATCCCTTAATATAAATGATTCAGACAAGATCCATGTCCAGGGAAGATCCATCTCTCAATATAAATGATTCGGGAAAGATCCATGCGCAGGGAAGATCCATCCCTCAATATAAATGATTCAGACAAGATCCATGTCAAGTGAAGATCTATCCCTCAATATAAATGATTCAGGAAAGATCCATACCTCAATATAAATAATTCAGACAAGATCCATGTCCAGGGAAGATCCATCCCTCAATATAAATGATTCAGACAAGATCCATGTCAAGTGAAGATCTATCCCTCAATATAAATGATTCAGGAAAGATCCATACCTCAATATAAATAATTCAGACAAGATCCATGTCCAGGGAAGATCCATCCCTCAATATAAATGATTCAGACAAGATCCATGTCAAGTGAAGATCTATCCCTCAATATAAATGATTCAGGAAAGATCCATACCTCAATATAAATAATTCAGACAAGATCCATGTCCAGGGAAGATCCATCCCTCAATATAAATGATTCAGACAAGATCCATGTCCAAGGAAGATCCATGCCTCAATATACAATCAACCGCGCTCACTGTGGGAGGTGCAGACTCCAGAGGGGCTCCTTCAGCCCAAGCGGTATAATAGCCAGATCCAGGCATAAATAAATAAAACATGTTGTGACGTGCAACCCGATCCCATAAATATCACTCAAAATCTCTAGTCTCACGGACTCTCAATGATATGAAAATCAACCGGACATGATGATATGATGTATCCATGAATGACAACAGAGTCTGAGATATGATATGCACATGACAGATGTGACTGAGTATATAATTGTAAATTTAAACAACTAATTCAATAGCAATAAGACCTCTGTGAGTCCCAAAATATCGGCACGTAGCCTAAACATGATCTTTAACACGAGTCTCAACTCAATTTCTCTAACACGTGGAGAATATGTGGATAATGACAAGATTATTTGATTATACAACTCCACGGAATCAATTAAGTTATACTTTCTTTGGTGCACGCCCACACGCCCGCCACCTAGCATGTGCGTCACCTCCAAACAATTTATATAACATGAAATTCAGGGATTCATACCCTTAGAACCAAGTTTAGAAGTGTTACTTACCTCGAACAAGCCGAATCCAATGCCGAGCGCGATAAAAAATACTCCGGAAATTCTATTCTGCACGTATCAACCCCTAACGCCTTCCTATCTCCTCAATTCAAGCCAAACAATCAGTATCTATTCAAACAATGTACAAATTAATCACAATGTACTCAAATGCTTACAATTTAACAATTTATAAAAATTCTCAACACCGCTCGAAAAGTCGATAGTGGGGCCCACCTCTCGAAACCTGACGAAACTCACAAAATCCGACAACCCATTCAAGCACGAGTCCAACCATACCAAAATTACTCAAATTCGACCACAATTCGGCCTATCCTCAATTAAAGTCTATGAAATTTTCTACCCGTTTCAACCTGAAACACTAATTTGTTGATAAAAACAATAATAGATTCATGTAATTTAACCAAAATTGAGTTAGGAACTCTTTCCCCGATGTTTTCCTTGAACATCTCCCGAAACTCGCTTCTCCCCGAGCTCCAAATCGTTAAAAATGAAAAATGAGACGAAGTCTCATTTTCAGAACTTAAGTTCTGCATCCTAGTCATTTACCCTATGCGATCATGGAAAATGCTTTGCGATGATGAAGCACAAAATTTTCTAGCACATTTTTACTCTATGCGATCGCGACCATTCCCCCGCGATCGCGAGGAACAAATTTCCAACAGCCTTGTCTAACCCTTCCGGATAGCATCTAGTATAATGGTCATAAGTTTTTGTTCAAAACTCCAAATGATAAACGGTTTAACGTTTTGAAAACTAGACACCAAGGAATACAACTTTCGTTTTTAGATCATTTCCAAATTCTTTATAGATTGCAAGATATAAGCTTCCAAAGTTGGGTCAGTGTAGCAGAGATTTTATTCTATGCGATCGCGTGAAAGCTTCCGCGATCGTGATGCACAGTTCCATTTTTCCTATTTTTCTCATTGCTATCGCGGCCAGGTCCACGCTATCACACTGTACACCCCTGTAGCCAAAAACAGGCAACTAGAAATGGTCCGAAATCATCCCGAAACTCACCCGAACCACTCGGGACCCCGTCCGAACATACCAAAAAGTCTCACAATATATTACGGACCTACTTGAGACCTCAAATCACATATAACAACAGCGAAACGACGAATCATACCTCAATTAAAACTCAATGAACTTTAAATCTTTCAACTTCCAAATCTTGCGCCAAAACATATCAAATCAATCCGGAATGAACTCAAATTTTGTGTACAAGTCATAAATGATATAATGAAGCTACTGAAATTTTCGGAATCACAATCCGGACTCGATATCATAAAAGTCAATTTTCGGTCAAACTTCCAAACTCCCAATTTCTTACTTTCGCCATTTCAAGGCAAATTTAACTACAGACTTCAAAATAAATATCCAGACATACTCCCAAGTCCGAAATCACCATACGGAGCTATTAGAACCATCAGAACTCCATTCCGGAGTCGTTTGCACAAAAGTCAAACTCCAGCCAACCCTTTTCATTTAAGCTTCCAACATGAAATTCATTCTTTCGAACTAATCCCGAAACACCTAAAAATCAAAACCGACGATTCACACACATCATAATACATCATATGAAGCTATTCAAAACTTTTGGAAGAAGTGTAAATGTTCAAAATGACAAGTCGGGTCATTACAAAAAGGCAAGATAACTCACTAAGAAACATAAAAATAAGACATTCCAATGTAAAGGATGTAAATTAGGAAGATTAACACTAAGCGAAATAGAAGAACATTTTAAGAAATGTGAACTAAGGACAGATAATTGGGGATATAGAGTAGAAAGTATTTCACAATAGAAATTAGAAAGTTTTGATAAAGTTTTAGGATAAATGCAAGATAGTTATGAATAAACAGAAATAGATTCCCTAATAAGCCAAAAGGAATTAATGGAGTCAACTAGTTCTAGTCCATTTCAAAGAATGACCTAACAAAATACAGTAGATACCAGTACAAGAAATATACGCATGGGCCAAGCCGCGTTCGCGAAGAGGAAAGGAGGCAGTTGGGTTCACACATGTTTTCTCTTCGCGATCGCGTGAAGAAGGTTGCGATCGCGTGGGTTTGAGGTGTCTGTTCATCACGTTCGCATGGTGCTTTTCGCGTTTGCGTAGGGTGAAATTTAAGTCAGTATATTTTTTCTTCGTGCGATCATGATTAATTACTTCTGGGAAGAATATTAAATCTCAAAAACGAGGGTTGAGTTCATAATAGAAATTTGATTTTGGGAGCTCGGTAGGAGGCGATTTGTCACGACACGAAATCCACTATAGGTTGTGATGGCGCCTAACGTTGTCGTCAGGCAAACCAACGGTGATTTATCAATTTAATTACTCATTTTATTAATTTCGAAATCATAGATTTTAATGAGGAAGGGTATTTACACTTCTAACTCCACGGGAACGTACAACATTTGTAGTTTATAAAAGAAACGAAAAGCGATAATAATATACGAAACCGTGAGAATCAACTAGTATAGCCCCAAAATTCGGTGTCACAGGTACATGATCATTTACTAAGGAGTACAATAATAATACAACATCTGTCTAAAATGTGGATAAGACAGGAGAAAATAAATAGTACAATGGAGACTTCGTAGACTACGATGAGTAGCCTGGAATGTAGCTCACATAAAGTCTCCTCAACAGATGCGCCTATGCGCCAAGATAATCACCAAATGAACCTGTCAGATCATGTACATTTAGTGCAGAAGTGCAGCATGAGTACGTAAATCAACGCGTACCCAGTAAGTATCTAGCCTAACCCCAGAAAAATAGTGACGAGGGGTCGACATCGACACTTACTAGAGGTCCAACAGGCAATATAATAAATTATAAGCAGATACGAAGCACACAACAATAATGGGGTAAATCTGTAAGTTACATAATCTTCCAAATATTTCTTTTAAAGTATGAATTTCCCAATTTGTATTCTACCTTAACAGCTCAGAAAATGGCAAGTGCCAATGTCAAATGAATAAGGAATACAATATAAATGCTGGGCATCAGTGGAAAGATAATCTCGTGAATGTTCGGGCTACCAGCGATATAACGCACGATTATGCCGAGGTCGTTCCGCCCGATCCCGAATAATGTGTACACTATCTAGGATCGAGCGACAGGAACCATAGATGCATCTATTATAATGCCGAGGTGTTCGACCCGCTCCACAAGAAAGGGAGAAAATTACCGAATCACGAGGTACGTGCTTACAATATAGTACATGGGCACAATAATAAATATACCCATTTACATTTATCAAATATCTTGGCAACAACTCAAGGTGATAAAGCTCGGCCTAATATATTTATATGTTTCTAAATCAATTTCAGTTAAAATTTCAATTAATTAAACTAGCAAAATAAGTCCAAACAATTTAAACATTATATGATAAAGTCCTAAGTCTACCCGGACATAATACTGCTTTAGCTACGTACGGACTCTCATCACCTCGTGCATACGTAGCCCCCACAACAAGTTGCACATAACAATAAATATCACCTAGGGGTAGTTTCCCCCTCACAAGGTTAGACAGGAGACTTACCTCGCTCCGAATTTCCATAACCGGCTCCAACGCCTCTCTAACTCTTCAATTTAAGGCCAAATGATCCGAAACTAGTCAAATAAATGTGAAAACCAATAAAAATATACTCCAATACTCGTAATAAATAAATTTAAACAAATTTCCAACTCCGCTCGAAAGTCGACAAAGTCAACCCTCGGGGCCCACGTGCCTGGATTCCGAATATTTTTGAAGATAAATATTACCCATAACAATACGAACTCAAATATATGATTTATTTCCAATTCAATATCCAATTTCGTGGTCAAAATATAAAAATATCAAATTCTAGGTTTTCTACCAAACTCCCACAATTTCTACTAATTTCCATGTTCAAATCCACATATAAATCATGTATTTAACTCACAATATGTGGGAAGTACTTACCTTGACATAGATGGTGAAAATCTCCACTTGAAGCTATCCAAAAATCGCCCAAGCCAAGAGAGAATGAAAGAAAATGGGCCAAATCCCGTATAAAAATCAATCTGCCCAGCGCTTCCACGCACCTGCGAAACAGTAGTCACTTCTACGTCTCCGCACCTGCGGAATATCCATCACAGGTGCGGCTCCAGCTCAAACCAACAACCCTCACTTCTGCGCCCCAAGTAGCGCATCTGTGCTTCCGCTTCTGCGGGCCACAAGCGCTTCTGTGCTCGCACACCTGCGCGACCAAGTCCGCTTTTGTGGCCCAGGCCTCCTTGGCCGACCTCCGCTTCTCCGCTTTTTCTCCGCATCTACGGCTTCACAGGTGCAGAAATTTCCTTGCACCTGTGCTCCCAGACATCCCCCACGGCAATCGCACTTGTGATTAAATCTTCGCACCTACGTGACCGCACCTGCGATCACTCCTTCCGCAGGTGCGATGGCACCAGATTTCAGCAGTATCAGCAGGCCCTAAATTCCAAGTTTCAATTCATTATCAATCCATTTCAAATTCGAGGCCCCCGGGACCCCATGCAAACGTACCAACCAATCCCAAAACGTAACACGAACCTACTCGGGGTCTCAGATCACACCAAACAACATCAAAATTGCTACTCGACAGCCAAAACCTTTCTTTAAACTTTCAAACTTATTTTTAAAACTTTGACGAACACGTCTGAGTCATACCAAAACATTCTGGAATGATGCTAAACTTTTCGTACAAGTCATAAATCATAATACGAACGTATTCCAAGGCTCAGAATCCCAAACGGATATCGATAACACCAAAGTCCACTTCGAACCAAACTTAGGAAATTCTTAAACTTTCAAAATGTTAGCTTTCCATAATAAGCGCCGAAATGCTCCCGGGCCACCCGATACTAAATTCGAACTTACGCCCAAGTCATAAATCATTATACGAACCTTTCTTTTTTAGAGCCTTCAAATTCCGATTCTGAGGTCGTTTACTCAAAAGTCAAACCTTAGTCAATTCTTCCAACTTAAAGCTTTCGAAATTAGAATTTTCTTTCCAAATCAACTCCGAACTTCCCGAAATTTAATTATGACCACACGTACAAGTCATAAACTATGAAGTGAATCTACTCAAGGCCTCAAACCGCCAGACGATATGCTAGAGCTCAAAACGACCGGTCGGGTCGTTACACGATCCTTGGAGAGATTTTCAATGGAGTGATTGGGTTAAGTGATTCTTACTAAGTTTTGGTTAAATTAAATATTTATGTCTTTGATTTTATCATTTAATTAGTGATTTGGGTTGGAAAATTGGGAAAAATGGAGGAAAGTTCTAAGGCCGAATTTTGGGGATTTGATCGAGATTTTGGTATCGGGTTGGAGTAATTTTTCTATGGGTGGACTCGTGGTTGAATGGGTGTTCAGATTTTGTGACTTGTATTAGATTCCGAGATATGGGCCCGATGGATTAACTTTTGAATTGACTTTTTGACTTTTGAATAAGAACTTAGCATTTTTATGCGGAATTGATTCCTATTGCTTGAGTTGATCGTATCGTATTGTTTGTGGCTAGATTTGAGGTATTCAGAGGCTGTTTCGCATGGCAAGGGCGTGTTGGAATAGAGTTTTGCACAGTTTGAAGTAAGTAACTCTTCTAAACTTGGCTCTGAAGGTACGAAACCCCGAATTTCGTGTTATGTGATTTGTATTGAGGTGACGCACATGCTAGGTGATGGCGTGTGGGCGTTCACCATAAGAATTGTGACTTGGTCGATTCCATGGAACTGTACAACTGAATAATCTTGATGTTACCCATATTTTCACCATGTGTTAGAGAAATTGAGTTGCCAGCCATGTTATAAATCCTACTAGGGCTCCGTGTTGGTACGGTTGGGACCCATAGACGTCGTGTTACATGTTGAATTAATTGCTTAATTTGTCAAATTGTACTTAGTCGCAACTATTATTTGCATAATATGTCTCAGTCTCTGTTGTCTTTTATTTGATACATCATATCATCATTGTTTGAGCTGCTTACCATGATCCTGGTGAGCCCGAGAGACTGGGGAGATTAATGACTGAGTGAGATTGAGGGTCTATTGTGAGTGATATTATGGGATCGGGCTGCACATCGCAGCAGGCTTTATTGATTCATGCCAGGATTTGGCTTATTATAGCGCTTGGGCTGGATCGGCTCCTCCGGAGTCTACACATCCACAGTGGGCGCAATGCTAGCAGTTATTTTTATTTTTGGCTGGATCTGCCTTGGTTTATTTGCATGTTGGACTGGATCTGCCCTGGTTTATCTGTATTTTGGGCTGGATCTACCCTGTTCTGTGTTAAGTTTTATTGCAAAACCTGAAAGCATGTCGAAATTCTTGTACCTTTACTTGTAGATTATAAATGTCTGAGATATCACTATCATATTTGTTGTAAGTTTCCGTTATGTTAATACCGCATGTGGACTGTATTACTCAAACTCGTCACTACTTTCAGTCCAAAGATTAGATTTGTTACTTATTGAGTTGGTTGTACTCATGCTATACCCTACACCTCGTGTGCAGATCTAGATGTTTCCGATCACATCGGGTGTTGATTCACAGAGTTCAGACATTTGGAGATCATCGAGGTAGCTGCTTGGCGTCCGCAGACCTTGACTCTCCTCCTTTATCTTTCATGTATTCATTCAGTTCTACTTTCTAGACAGCGTACCAGTCTATGTCATTATGTAGATGCTCATGTACTCAGTGACATCCCGGTTTGATATTCTATCCTGTTTTATGAGATTTTATTTATTTAAATTGTTTTAGTATATTTCAAAGTTTAAAAGTGTAGGAAATGTCTGAGTAGTCGGCTTACCTAGTACCATGATAGGCGCCATCACGAAAAGTTAGGTTTTGGGTCGTGACAATTTCTCCAGCACTCAGACAAAACCCAGTAAAAATCCCTCAATATAATATTCAAAAAAATACAAATAAAGTAATTTTATGTGATCAATGACGAAGCCTTCAAGAGACTAAATCAAAAGAACGAGACTTTGGCACAAGAAAAAGCAAGACTTGTGGAGTAGGTGAAAGTATTAGAACACAGACTCCAAGTAGTAAAATTTGAGTTAGCACAATCCCAGACTCAAGTTGTCTCTCAACAAATCCAAGAGGTGGGAAATCCACAAAAATTGAGTTCTCCATCTCAAAATAAAATGGATGAGAAGGACG
Organism: Nicotiana otophora; assembly: GCA_000715115.1. Classification (NCBI taxonomy): domain Eukaryota; kingdom Viridiplantae; phylum Streptophyta; class Magnoliopsida; order Solanales; family Solanaceae; genus Nicotiana; species Nicotiana otophora. The sequence goes on from AWOL01S0031538.1 coordinate 42,144, forward strand.
TGCTGTCACGACCCATAAATCCAACCCTCGGGACCGTGATGGCGCCTAACATTTCACTTGCTAGGCAAGCCAACGTTAGAATAGTTTATCCATTTTTTAACAGTTCAAATTAAGTAATAATAAAGAAACCGAAATAACTGAAATAAATTTTGAAGTAAAGTGAGGAAAACCATAACAACTGAAATATCAAGTACAACCCCGAATCTAGTGTCACAAGTGCACGAGCTATAAAATATTACAGATAAAGGTCTGAATAAAAGTAAAGTTGTCTGAAAGAAAAACACACTGCTAAGATAATATAGGAGGGGACTTCAGGGCTGCAAACGCCGAGCAGTAGTACCGCAAGTCTTCCCACTGATAGTCAACCCGAGAAATCTATTGATCGCCACTGGAACCGATTCCAAAATCTGCAAAAGAAGTGAAGAGTGAAGTATGAGTACAACCGAGCCCATGTACTCTGTAAGTGTCGAGCCTAACCTCGACGAAGTAGTGATGAGGCTAAGGCGGGTCACTTACAATATAACCTATACGCAGTATAAAATAATGACAGGAAAGGAAAATACGGAAACGAAATAAGGTAGTTAACTCATGAAAATAACACAATCTTCGAAGAAAAACCAGTAAAGGCTAGAAATACCAATCCTTAGTCTCATCTAAAGATACCAAAGCCAGCACAACACAATAAGGGATAGAGAATACATAAACTATTGCGGCGCACAACCCGATCCCACCGTACAACACTATCCTCCCTTATTCCACCATATAAATATCAATAATAATAAATAAATATATGTTACGGCGCGCAACCCGATCCCATCATATAATCAGCATCAATATCATAATTCACCCTTATTTCACCATATCAATCAACCCTTATTTCACCTGTTGTGTCGCGCAACCTGATCCCACTGTATCAATATAAATTCACCCTTATTTCACCATATCAATCCACCCTTATTTCACCTGTTACGGCATGCAACCCGATCCCACCATATCACTATAAATAAATCAATAAGTGCAATCAATTTAACAACCCGAATGACAAGAATCTCTACAATTAACGAATATGAAGCAGAACCATAAAGGAAATCTCGTGCCAAATTGAGATTTCACTATAATTGATATAAAATAGTAAGACAAGTCAAGTAAATGACAACTAAAGAGTGCAAGTAAGTTAATTAAGGCAAGTAGAAGTTAATCATGGAAGCAAGGGAGAATCTAATATTTTTAACACTAGAAAATAAATGACAAGTAGCAAATAAAGGCATGGGAAGCATTTAAAGCATGTAACAGTTAAGACATGGAATGAAATAATTAGTGAAATACGGAAAAGCAGGGAAACAAGTATTTTGGCGGCGTATATACACTCGTCACCTCGCATATACACTGCTACTCATGAAATTCACATAGCACATAGCGTCAAGGGTTCCTAATTCCCTCAAGTCAAGTTTAGACCCAACCCTTACCTCACTCCGCAATCCACTCAAAATTCAATCACAGCCTTGCCTTTCGAACAAGCCTCCAAACCAACCAAATCTAGCAAATTATTAACAAAACGATTCAAATTAAGCTTTATAAACTACTCATTCACCCCCAAGCCTGGTTATGCAATTCAATTCAAAATCTGACCTCAATTCGAGGTCTAAATCCCAATTTTACAAAAATTCCTAATTCTACCCAAATCACTAATTTCTACCATGGAAATCCTAGATTGGATGTTGAAATCTTATAAAATATAATGGGTAATTGAAAGAAAGTAGATTAGAGACACTTACCAATGAATTTAGGAAGAAGAGCTCTTGGGAAAATTGTCTCTAAGGTGTTTATGGTTGAGAAGTGGAAAGAATGAGCTAAAATCTCGTCTTTCTTAGCTTTTGACCAGGTGCAGATGTCGCAATTGCGAACCACGCCAATACAAAAATGTCTTCGCAAATGCGAAGGTTTCACACCTCTGTTTCCATCGCAAATGCTAACAATTTGTTCGCAATTACGAACAAGGTACTATCGCAAATGCGACAGTGATCTCGCAAATGCGAGAACCCCAGTCCCAGCCCATGCTCGCAATGCGAAGTGTCCTTCGCAAAACAAAGGCTCGCATTTGCGAAGTCTGCAGCCCAGCACCAGATTAAACTTGCACAAGTTATGATTCTAAGTCCAAAACCACTCTAAAGCCTATCTAAACTCACCCGAGCCCTCGGGGCTCCAAACCAAACATGCACACAAGTCCAACAAAATCATACGAACTTGCTCACGTGATCAAAGCACCAAAATAACACCTAGAACTATGAATCAGACACCAAAACCAATGAAATTTTCTATGAAACTTAAGAACTTTTAATTTTTCAACCGGACGTCTGAATCACGTCAAATCTATTCTGTTTTGCACCAAATTTTGCAGACAAGTCATAAATATAGTAATGAACCTATACTAAGTTCTGGAACCAAAATCCAATCCCCGTACCAACAAAGCCAAACTTCGGTCAAATTATTAATTCTTTAAACCTTTAAGCTTCTACTTTTTAATAAATTGCGATAATTCGAGCTAGGGACTTCCGAATTCGATTCCGGGCATACGCCCAAGTCCCAAATCATGATACGGACCCACCTGGACCTTCAAAATACTGATCTGGGTCTGTTTACTCAAAACGTTGATCGAAATCAACTCAAATGAGTTTTAAGGCACGATTTTATATTTTCGTCAATTTTTCACATAAAACCCTTCTGGAAAATGACACGGACTGCCCATGCAAATCGAGAAAGGTTTAAATGAGCTATGCAGGGTTTCAAAACTAATGGTAGGCTATAATTACATATTTTAGTCACTTATTACACTCTAATTTACTGCACTTTATTCATCTTTGAGCTTTAATTGGTAGTGTTTTGAACTTATTGTGTGTTTTATGCCTTGTAGGAGTGATTCTGAGTGATTCAGATGTTGTGCGGTGGCACGTGGGGCGCCGCAAGAGTGCAATTTCCAGTTGTCTGTCAGAACATAGCTCTCTGGATTTTCCCACTAGTGCCTCGCATTGCGCGTCACCCCATACAACGCGCCTATGTATGTTTTACAAAGTAAATATCCTATTTTGGCCAGGAAAAGGTAATTTTGTCTGGGCCCAACCCTACTTGGTATAAATACATGGAAAACATTATTTTCTGAACTTTTGATACATATTCTACCTAAGGAGGCTAAGGAGGAGTTGTAAGAACACGAGCACAAGGATTTCATCATTCTTTCCTCACCCAAGATACGAGTTTGGATTGAATTTATATTTTCCTATACGTTAACTTTATTTGTGATGAATTTCTCCATATCTATGGAGTAGTTCTATTTAGGGTTTGATGGATTTGGTGTATTGACGATTGTTTGTGGATTATAACTCTAGTTTTATGTATTGAAGTGTTTTTGGATGATTTAATTGTTGCATCTATATTCACCTGTTCATATAACCGAGAGAGGCATAACTTGTGATATCTTTGCATTATATTGTTGGTTGAATTCATAGATTATTCTAAGTAATCGAAAAAGGCTAGTTGAATCATTGATTAAACCTAGTTAGGAGAATAATCAAAAGAGGTTTTCCTAAAGACCAATCCACTACACATTCTTGCATATCTTCACGTGCTTAAATTGGTTCATCTTATGAGGTTAAGACTTAATCGAGAGAGGAGTTTTGACTAACGTTTGAACTAATAATTGAGTGAATTCGAGAGACTCAGTTGAACATTAGAAGTGAATTATCTAGAGTTAGATCCCTAACAATTATCTTGCATCTATCTTATCAAAATCCTATCTTCTCCTATTGATAACCTTCCTTGCTTATCTTTGTTTCGATTGTCAGTAGTCAATAGCTTTAGACTCTTAGTTAATTTTAGTTAGAAAGTTTATAAATCTCAAGTGTTGATCATCTTGGATAGCAATCAAGTTAGAAACAACGAGAATACTGTTTAAATCCAATCCTTGTGGATACTATATTATACTATACTATATTTGATTAGCGAGCATAATTTACGTATGTGTCTCGAGCTCGTCAGAAACATAGAATTGAGGGTTAAAGCTACAAATAACCTATCGGGTCATCATATTCTTCACCTCTAAAACAAACATTCATCCTCGAATGGACTTAGACAAGTACCTGGACTGGTGAAAATGTGTGGATATCTACTCCGTATGTCCGACTCAGACTCCCAAGTGGATACCTCGATCGGCTGACCTCTCCACTGCACTCCAACTGAAGGATAACTCTTAAACCTCAACTGTCTGACCCACCGGGCTACAATAGCCACCGGCTCCTCCTCATATGTCAAATCCTTGTCCAATTGGACTGAGCTGAAATCTAACACATGGGACAAATCACCGTGATACTTCCGTAGCATGGACACATGGAACACCGGATGGACTAATGATAAACTGGGTGGCAATGTGAGCTTGTAGGCCACCTCACCCACACTCTGAAGAATCTCAAAGGGTCTGATATACCTAGGGCTCAACTTGCCCTTCTTTCCGAACCTCATCACAACCTTAATGGGTGAAACCCAAAGCAACACCCTCTCTCCGACCATGAATGCAACATCACGAACTCTACGGCCGGCATAACTATTCTGCCTAGACTGAGTGGTGCAAAGTCGATCCTGAATAATCTTGACCTTAACTAAGGCATCCTGTACCAAATCTGTACCCAACAACCGAGCCTCCCCCGACTCGAACCATCCAACAAGTGAAAGCTATCGCCTCCCGTATAATGCCTCATAGGGAGCCATCTGAATGCTCGACTAGTAGCTGTTATTGTAGGTAAACTCCGCAAGTGGAAAGAACTGGTCCCAAGAACCCCTAAAATCCATAACACAAGTGCGAAACATGTCCTACAATATCTTAATAGTGCGCTCGGACTGTCCGTCCATCTGGGGATGAAATGTTATGCTCAACTCAACCTGCGTGCCCAACTTACGCTGTATTTCCCTCCAAAAGTGCGAAGTGAATTGCGTACCTAGATCAGAAATGATAGACACGGGCACACCGTGAAGACGGACGATCTCTCGAATGTAGATCTCAGCTAACCACTCTAAAGAATAGGTCACTTCCACTGGAATGAAATGTGCCGACTTGGTCAGCCTGTCCACAATGACCCATACTGCGTCGAACTTCCTTTGAGTCTATGGGAGTCCAACAACAAAATCCATAGTGATACGCTCCCAATTCCACTTAGGAATATCTAACTTCTAAAGCAAACCACCAGGCCTCTGATGCTCGTACTTAACTTCTTGACAATTTAGACACCGAGCTACATATGCACCTATATCCTTCTTCATCCTCCTTCACCAAAAACTCTTCCGCAAGTCCTGATACATTTTGGTGCACCCGGATGAATAGAATACCGGGAACTGTGGGCCTCCTCAAGGATCAACTCACAAAGCCCATCCACATTGGGCACACAAATACGGCCATGCGTCCTCAAAACCCCATCATCTCCAACCGTAACCTACTTGGCACCACTGTGCCACACCGTGTCCTTAAGGACAAGAAAATGAGGATCATCATACTGACACTCTCTGATGTGCTCACACAAGAAAGACCGAGCGGCTGTGCAAGCTCATACACAACTGGGCTTTGAAACATCTAACCTTTGTGTCAAGTTGAGATCCTTCTACTTGAACAAATACTATAGACTCTGATGATCTGCGAATACCTCGCATGACATGCCATAAAGATAATGCCTCCAAATCTTCAGCGCATGAACAATGGCTACCAACTCTAAGTCATGAACAAGGTAATTCTTCTCATGAACCTTCAACTGCCGCAACGCGTATGCAATAACCATTTTATCCTGCATCAATACTGCACCAAGCCCAATACGAGATGCATCACAATACACCGTGTAAGATCATGAACCGGTGGGCAACACCAATACTGGTGCCGTAGTCAAAGCAGTTTTGAGCTTCTGAAAGAGGCACCCTTCTAGGTCAATCTAGTCACCCTCAAAGCAGTCTTGAGCAACATCATCTGAATGAGGAACCCTTATGGCTCAATCTAGTCAATGAGGCTGCTATAGATTAAAACCCCTGCATGAACCGGCGATAATAACTCGCCAAACCCAGAAAACTCTAGATCTCTGCAGCTGAAGTAGGTCTAGGCCAGTTCTGAACTGCCTCAATCTTCTTAGGATCCACCTTTATGCCCTCTGCCGATACAACATTGCCCAAAAAGGTGACTGAGTCTAATCAAAACTCACATTTTGAAAACTTGGCATATAACTGGCTATCTCTTAGAGTCCGAAGTACAGTCCGAAGATGTTGCTCATGCTCCTCTCGACTGTGGGAGTAAATCAAGATATCATCAATGAATACAATCACAAAAGAATCCAAGTAGGGCTTGAACACCCGATTCATCAAGTCCATGAATGTTGCTGGGGCATTTGTCAACCCAAATGACATCACTAGGAACTCATTATGGACATATTGAGTTCGAAAAGCCATCTTAGGGACATCAGATGCCCTAATCCTCACTTGATGGTAGCCAGACCTGAATCCAATCTTCAAAAACACTTTGGCACCCTGAAGCTAATTAAATAATTCATCAATCCTGGGCAATGGATACTTGTTCTTGATAGTGACTTTGTTCAACTGCTGATAGTCTAAACACATACTCATCGACCCATCCTTCTTCTTCATGAACAACGTGAGCGCACCCCAGGGCGAGCCACTAGGTCTAATGAATCCCTTATCAAGTAAATCTTGTAACTGTTCCTTCAACTCCTTCAACTCCGGTGGGGCCATACAATATGGCAGAATAGAAATGCGCTGGGTCCCCGGAGCCAAATCAATACAAAAATCAATATCCCAGTCAGGTGGCATCCCTGGCAGGTCTGCAAGAAACACCTCTGGAAACTCACGAACAACTGGTACTAAATCCATGGATGGAACCTCCGCACTCGAATCATGGACATAGGCCAAATAAGCTAGACACCCCTTCTTCACCATACGTCGAGCCTTCACCATAAGAAATAACTCTGTTGGTAGAGTGGCCAGGAGTCCCTCTCCACTCTAATTGAGGCAACCCCGACATAGCTAAGGTCATCGTCTTGGCGTGACAGTCCAATATAGCATGATAAAGTGACAACCAATCCATACCTAAGATAACATCAAAATCTACAAAATCAAGAAGTAGAATATCTACACTAGTCTCAAGACTCCCAATGGTAACCACACACGAGTGATAGACACGATCTACAATAATAGAATCTCTCACATGCGTGGATATATACATAGGAGCACTCAAAGAATCACGGGGCACAACTAGATATGCAGCAAAATAGGATGACACATAGGAGTAAGTAGATCCTGGATCAAATGGAACTGAAGAATCTCTATGGAAAAGGGGAACAATACCTGTGATAACGACGTCAGATGACTCGGCCTCAGGCCTAGATGGAAAGCATAACATCGAGTGTAATGACCTGACCGGTCGTTTTGATAGTTGTAACCTTGTTCCCCCATTTAATGCTCATTTGATGATTAATAGTTTCTATGTCACTTACCGGAGTAGGTGGTTTGGTTCCGGGGATGTTTCGGAATAAGTTAAGACACTTAGTCTCAAGGTTGGGAGCTTAAGTTGAAAAGGTTGACCGGATATTGCATTATGTGTAAATGGCTCCAAAATGGAGTTTTGGTAGTTCTAATAGCTTCGTAGGGTGAATTTGGACTTAGGAGTGTGTCTGGATAGTGATTTGGAGGTTTATAGTTGATTTAGGCTTGAAATGACGAAAGTTGGAAAATTAGAAGTTTCAGAAATTAAGAAGTTTAACTGAGAGTTGACTGTGGTTACGGGGCTCAGATTGGGGTTTCGGGAGTTAGAGTAGGTCTGTTGTGTCATCTATGACTTGTGTGCAAAATCTGAGGTCAATCGAACTTGGTTTGATAAGTTTCGGCATCGAATGTAGAAGTTGGAGTTTCCTAGTTTTCATTAGGCTTGAATTGGGATGCGATTCGTGTTTTTGATGTTGTTTGATGTGATTTGAGGGCTAGACTAAGCTCGTATCATATTTAGGACTTGTTGGTATGTTGGGATGGGGTCCCGGGGAGCTCGGGTGTGTTTCGGGTGAGGTTTGAACAAGTTTGGGCATTTCGGCACTTTGATGATGTTCTGGAGCGAGTGAAGTATGGAGGGCACATTTTGGAGTGCGGAGGCAAAGCCTCATGTGCGGCCGCAAACTCCCAGAGTTTGGGGCAGAGGAAAATGTGCGGACCGCAGAAGGGGGAAATCTGAAGGTTGATGGTCTGATATTGGAAGCTTATATCATTTAATCTATAAGGAATTTGGAGATGATCCAAAACTGAAAGTTGTTGCCCTTTGAGTCTAGTTTTCAAAAAGGTAAACCATTTATTATTTGGACATTTTCACCGAACGTTATGGCTAATTTACTAAAGCTGGTAGTGCAGTCACTGCTGAAGTGCGACCGCACAATTTGGGACGCGGCCGCGAAACTGGGTATGTGCGGACCACACAAAAAATGTGCGGTCAGCACTTTGGGAGATCAGATGTGGTACTATATAAATGAGGGTTTCATCTAATCTTTCATTGGTGGACCTATAGAACTCAGTTACTTTCGTTGGTTTTGTAAGGAATTGATTAGGGTAAGTGATTCTAACTCGGACTTGGTTAAATTACCTCAAAATATCCTTGATTTCATCATTTAATTAGTGATTTGAGTTGAAAATTTGGGAAAATGGAGAAAACTTCTTAGGCCGAATTTTGGGAATTTGAGAAAGATTTTGGTATCAGATTTGAGTAGTTTTGGTAATTTTGGACTCGTGGTTGAGTGGGTGTTCGGATTTTGTTAATTTCATCGGATTCTGAGACGTGGACCTAGAGGTTGACTTTCTGACTTTTGATTAAGAACTTATTATTTTCTTATGGTATTGATTCCTTTAGCTCGTGTTGATTCTATCGAATTGTTTGTGGCTAGATCCGAGGCATTTGGAGGCCGATTCACGAGGCAAGGGCTTATTGGAGTAGAGATTTGCACATTTTAAGGTAAGTAACACTTCTAAACTTGGTTCTGAGGGTCAGAAACCTCGAATTACATGTTATGTCATTGGTGTTGAGGTGACGCATATGCTAGGTGGCGGGCGTGTAGGCGTGCACTGTAAGAATTGTGACGTGGTTGATTCCATAGAACTATATAGTTGATTAATCTTGTTGTTACCCCTATTTTTACCATGGGTTAGAGCAATTGAGCTCCAGTCATGTTAGAAATCCTACTTAGGCTACGTGTTGGTACTGTTGGGACCCACCGAGGTCGAGTTACATGTTGAATTATTTCTTTAATTTTCCATTTTATTCTCAGACCCGATTATTATTTGCATATCATATCTCAATCTCTGTTGTCCTTATTAATACATCGTATCCTCGCTATTTGGGTTGATTATCCCGATACTTGTGAGCTTAAGAAACTGGAGAGATCGATCACTGAGTGAGGATGGGGGAATATTGTGAGTGATGTTTATAGGATCGGGCTGCACGTCGCAGCAGTTTTTATTAATTCATACTAGGATTTGGCTTATTATAGCGCTTGGGCTGGATCGGCCCCTCCGGAGTCTGCACATCCACAGTGGGCGCAGTTGCTAGCAATTATTTACACTTGGGATGGATCTACCCTAGTTTATTTACATTAGGGTTGGATTTGCCCTGGGCTGGATCTGCCCTGTTCTGTGTTGAGTTTTATTGCAAATCCTGAAAGTGTGTCTAAAATTTTGTACCATTGCCTGTAGATTATGAATTTCTAAGATATCATTGTGATAATTTTTGTGAAATTCCGTACTGTTATTTTTATATGTGAGCTGAATGTTCGAGTCCGTTACTACTTTCAGTCCAAAGGTTAGATTTGTTACTTATTGAGTATGTTGTAATCACGCTATACCTTGCACCTCGTGTGCAAATCCATGTGTTTCCGGTCACGGCGGTTGCTGATTCACAGAGTGCAGACATTCGAAGATCATCGAGGTAGCTTCTTTGGCATCCGTAGACCTTGACACTCCTCACCTATCTTTCAGTTTATTTATTCAAGTTCAATTTTTCTTAGACAATATTTCAGACTTGTGTTGTATAGATGCTCATGTACTTAGTGACACCTTGGTTTTGGGAATTTCTATATTGAGATATGATCTTTTATCCAATTTATGAGAGTTTTAATTATTTAAACATGTTTTAGTACATTTTTCATTTGAAAGTGTTGGTAATATCTGAGTAGTCGGCTTGCCAAGTACCATTCTAGGCGCCATCAAGACAGGTTATGTTTTGGGTCGTGACAAGTTGATATCAGAGCCTAGGTTACATAGGTCTCATGAGTGATAAGCAAGTTTAGTAGAGTCTTGCGGATCGGTACGTAGACGTCTGTACTTATCTTCGAGAGGCTGCCAAACCCTTAGGAAAACTTCACATTCTTGTATTCTTATCGTGCGGATTTTTTGATTCCAGGAACTAAACTTCTATTCTTCTATTCTCTCACAGATGGTGAGGACACGTGCTATCGGACAAGATGGATAGCCACCAGTACTACCGGCTAGGGCCACGAGAGGTCGAGGTCGCGGCAAGGGCATAGGTGTAGCTCGTACAGCAGCTAGAGCGGTACCTGCAGATCCACCAGTTGCTCTAGCTCAGGAGCATGTACCAGATATGGTTGAGCCATTGGGGCCAGCTCAGGCACCAGTTGTGCCCATTGTGATTCCAGGCCTTCAGGAGGCTTTGGCTCAGATTTTGACTGTATGCACTAGACTTGCCCAGACGGTTTCTGTTCGGACCACGCCAGCCACTTCTCAGGCCATGGGAAGTACTCAGAATCCTGCCGCTCGTACTCCAGAGCAAGTGATGCAGGGACTTCAAACACCGGAGGTACTACCAAGCCAGTCGGTTGTAGTTGCTCAAGCCCAGGTGGGTCCCGTTATGACTGGCAAAGGAGACTAAAGAGATTTGGGAGGCTCCAGCCTCCATCATTCAGTGGGGCTGAGTCTGAGGATGCCCAGGACTTCTTGGATAGGTGCCAGCGGATTCTTCGCACGACGAGTATTCTGGAGACCAATGGGGTCTCATTCACTACTCTTTAGTTTACTGGGGTTGCATTTAGATGGTGGGAGGCCTATGAGAGGCACAAGCCAGTTGGTACAGCACCACTTACGTGGCATGAGTTCTCCGTTCTCTTCTTGGAGAAGTTTGTGACACAAACCCGGAGGGAGCAGCTACACAGGCAGTTCGAGCAGCTACGTTAGGATGTCATGTATGTGACCCAGTATGAGATGAGGTTTTCAGAGTTGGCTCGTCACAGAGTTTGGATGGTTCCCACTGAGAGGGAGAGGATTAACAGGTTCATTGATGGCCTTTACTATCAGTGTTGTTTTGTTATGACTCGGGAGGGTGTATCATGTGCTACGTTCGATGAGGTGGTTGTTATTGCTCGACAGCTAGAGATGGTTCGTAGTCAGGAGCGTGAGGAGAGGGAGTCCAAGAGGCCTCTTGGTTCGGGTGGTTTTAGTGGTGTTCCTTCCGGGGGACAGTCCCATCACAGTAGGGGCCGTCCTTATAGGCTCGCTCAGATGGCTTGTCCAATTCATCGTGGTGTATCATCCAGCTATGGTTCGTACAGTGCTAGACCGGGCCAGTCATCTCTCAATGCTCTCCCAGCTCAGAGTTCATCTAGTGCACCTTCAGTTTAGAGTTCATCTGCACCATGTTCCTCTAGTAACTATTCTGGTTCTCGGGGTCTGCCTAAGTATTTGCCACCATTTTCCGAGAGAGGATGTTTTGTAGTAAGGAGCATGAGGAGAGGGAGTCCAAGATGCCTCTTGGTTCGGGTGGTTTCAGTGATGTTCCTTCTGGGGACAATCCCATCACAGCAGGGGTCGTCTTTATAGGCTCGCTCAGATGGCTTGTCCAATTCATCGTGGTGTATCATCCAGCTATGGTTCGTACAGTGCTAGACCGGGCCAGTCATCTCTCAATGTTCTCCCAGCTCAGAGTTCATCTCGTGCACCTTCAGTTTAGGGTTCATCTATACCAGGTTCCTCTGGTAACTATTCTGGTTCTCGGGGTCTGCCTAAGTATTTGCCACCATTTTCCGAGAGAGGATGTTTTAGTGTGGAGAGTTGGGTCATATGAAGAAGTTTTGTCCCCGCCTTACGTGAGGTCCAGCTCAATAGAGCAGTCAGGCCACGACTCTAGCACTATTTAATTCACCACCCACCCAGCTAGCTCGGGGTGGGGCTCAGGCAGCTAGAGGTCGCCCAAGAGGGGGAGGCCGATTAGGTGGCGGTCAGGCCTGATTCTATGCTATTCCTTCCAGGCCAAATGTTGTTGCTTCAGATGCAATGATCACAGGTATTGTCTCAGTGTACCACAGGGATGCTTCCACATTACTTGACCCTGGTTCTACTTATTTCTATGTATTATCCTATTTTACTCGTTATTTGGATATGCCCCGTGAGTCCTTTCACCTATTCATGTATCTACATCCGTGGGCGATACTATTGTTGTGGACCATGTATATCGGTCATGTGTGGTGACTATTGGGGGATTGGAGACTAGAGTTGATCTCTTATTGCTTAGTATGGTTGATTTTGACGTGATCTTAGGTATGGATTAGTTGTCTCCATGTCATGCTATTCTAGATTGTCACGCTAAGACTGTGACATTGGCGATGCCGGGATTGCCAAGGATCGAGTGGAGAGGTTCTCTAGATTATGTTCCCAGTAGGGTGATCTCTTATTTGAAATCCCAACGGATGGTTGTGAAGGATGGCTATCATATTTGGCCTTTGTGAGGGATGTTGGTGCTGATACTCCTACTATTGATTCTGTTCCGGTGGTGCTGGCCGAGCAATCCTATTAGATTTTCTTCTGCCCAAACTCATCCATGAATAAAGAGTATACATATTTTTGATAATTAGACAATAAGGTGATCATGTCTGAAATACCAATTTCTTACCATTAGTTACATCATTTTAGAGTCTCAAATTTCACACACATTTTCATGGTCTAAGGTGGAACAATTAATTCAAACACAACATAACATTGTTTGACTTCCCCAGCACCAATATACAACCCACACTATGTCTACGGAGCCTCTAATAGATACAAACGAGTATTATGATAATGCCGGCAACAAGGCCCCGGCTATACCTCAAACACAAGGAACAAGGAACAAAAGATACATGACCCCGAAATGAAGGAGGGCTCACCAAGTCTGCTGGGAAGAGAGTGTACTGCTATCACTGATCAGTGTCTTCTGCTGTGGAACCACCTGCATCCATTGAAGATGCAGCTGCCCCGGCAAAAGGGACGTTAGTACATACTGAATAGTACTAGTATGAATGACAAAACACCCTCTCAATAGAATGATAAATAATATGAGCAAGTACAATCATAATATCAGTGGAAGCCTCAAACAACATCAAACCTCAAATTATGATCAAGACAATATTCAAATAAGTTTCCATAGTTTAAGGTGGGAGGTCTTTAGTACCAATATGCCACCATTCACGATTCCAATATTCACAATACAAATACCACCCTTCTTTTAGCACCGAGTCCGATCACGACCCGATCGGCTAGGCCATCTCATTAGAGACATCAACCACAATCATAATTTCCAGCACAATCACCACCATGTGTGCGGCATGGTATCCGATCACGACCCGATCGGCTAGGCCATCTCATTAGAGACATCAACCACAATCATAATTTCCAGCACAATCACCACCATGTGTGCGGCATGGTATCCGATCACGACCCGATCAGCCAGGCCATTTAAATAGAGACATCATCCTTCTTATACCAATCATCTCATTTCATACTTCTTTCACATCTTTTCATTTCATTAGCACTAGTGGCTACAATTACAACATCATTCTTGGTACGTCGGCCGTATTTAATATCTCATGCTCACCTTTTTCACTTTAAAACATCATCATCATCATCATCCACAACAAGGCATAATGCACCGCATAACTAGTCTGTGGTAGCATAATGTACCGCAGACTTCCTCCAAATCTTACCCCGCATCTACTTCACTCTGTGGCCATTATGCGGTCCGCAGAGTGATTCTGCGACCGCATAGTGGGCCGCAGAAATGCCCTTTCCTGCCGAAAATTTTCCTTTACTCCCCAGTGCATTATTCAACCCAAAAGGTCCGAGCCGCAAAGAATTTCTACAATCCTCAAACACGTAAACCTACTTCGGCACTATGAAAACTTAAATTCCTTTACGAAATTTACGGGGCCTTACATTCTCCCCCACCTAGGATCATTCATCCTCGAATGAGGGTCAAAATCTGTCATTAACATTCAATGTGGCCCGATTGTTAATTCAAACCCACCAGTAGTTTCAAAATTTGGCTAACTCCCTAAATTTCCAAAAATTTCGCCAGAGTCTCCCCTGTAACTGGGTCTATCCACCTGTCATAGAATCCCAGAAACCATTCCTAACAACATATACATAACTGATGATGCAATATAACACAAGAATGACACCAATCGTAGCCTCATAAGCAATATATTACCAGAAAAGGAACACCCTTAACATCAACTGTACAAATGATACATAATTCATAGAAAGTAACTCTTAGAATTTTCATAGATCACAACTTTATAAATACATGGCTATTAAAACAAATAAGTATACTTTTTCTTAATTTCTTCCTCGGCCTCCCAAGTAGCCTCTTCAACCTGTTGGGTTCTCCATAGCACTTTCACAGAGGCAATTTCTTTATTTCTCAACTTTAGGACTTGTCGATCAATAATAGAAACTGGAATCTCTTCATAAGCCAATTTCTCATTAACCTCAATAGTCTCGACCGAAACAATGAGTGTCGGGTCTCCAACTACTTTCTTCAACATAGACACATGAAACACCGGGTGCACTAATGACATCTCTAGTGCTAACTCAAGCTTGTACGCCACCTCATCGATCCGCTGAATGATCTTGTACGGTCCGACATACCTTGGACACAATTTCCCTTTCTTACCAAATCGCATTACACCCTTCTTGGGTGAAACCTTCAAAAATACCCAATCATTTTCCTTGAACTCCAAATCCCTACGACGAACATCCGAATAGGACTTCAGACGATCTGAGCAGTCTTCAACTGCTCCTTAATGATTTTAACTTTTTCCATAGCCTGATGCATGAGGTCTAGCCCTATCAACTCTGCTTTCCCAATCTTGAACCACCCAATGGGAGATCCACATATCCTTCCATATAAAGCCTCGAACGGTGCCATCTAAATGCTAGCATGATAACTATTGTTGTAGGCAAACTCTATGAGTGGCAAATGATCATCCCAGCTACCTTTGAAGTCTAGAACACAAGCGCACAACATATCCTCGAGCGTCTGAATAGTCCGCTCTGCCTGTCCGTCCGTTTGCGGGTGAAAGGTTGTACTTAGATTCACCTGAGTACCCAAACCTTGCTGAAATTTCTTCCAAATATTAGCCGTGAACTATGCCCCCCGATCAGAAATGATGGAAACTAGAGTGCTATGTAACTGACTATTTCTTTGATATACAACTGAGCATATTGTTCCGCTGTATCAGTAGCCTTAACAGGCAAAAAGTGGGCTAATTTCGTGAGTTGATCCACAATCACCCAAATCGAGTCAAACTTATTAGGAGTGTGAGGTAGTCCTACCACAAAGTCCATATTAATCATTTCCCACTTCCACATTGAAATTTATATGTTCTGTGCCAACCCACTGGCCCTTTGGTGTTCGGCCTTCACTTGCTGACAATTTGGACATCTTGCCACAAAGTACGCTACATTACTCTTCATATCATTCCACCATAGACTTCCTTAAGATCATGATACATTTTCGTAGATCCTGGGTGCATAGAATACCTAGCAGTGTGAGCCTCGGTCATGATTCTTTCCCGGAGACCATCTATATTTGGAACACATAGCCGCCCTTGGTACCTTAGTGTACCATCATCCATGCCAAGAGAAAAAGCCATAGTTTTATGTTTATGAATCCCCTCCTTCAATTGTACTAACAATGGATCATTGTATTGCTTCTCCTTGACTTCAACAACAAGAGATTATTTAGCCCTATTTTGCACAATTACCCCTCCTTCACTAGAGTCCGCAAGACGAACTCCCAAAATAGCCAATTGGTGAACTTCCTTGGCCAATGGCCTTTGATATGCCTCCAAGTGTGCTAAACTACCCATAGATTTCTGGCTAAGAGCATCTGCCACAACATTAGCGTTCCCCGGATGATATAGAATATCAATGTCATAGTCCTTGAGTAACTCAAGCCATCTTCTTTGCCTCAGATTCAATTCCTTCTGCTTGAAAGTATATTGAAGGCTATTATGATCCGTGAAAATATCAACATGGACCCCATATAAATAATGAAGCCAAATTTTCAATGCAAATACCACGACCGCAAGTTCTAAGTCATGTGTTAGATAGTTGTTTTCATGATTCTTGAGTTGCCTAGAACCATAAGCTATCACCTTGCCATGTTGCATTAAAATACACCCAAGTCTGATTCTCGAAGCATCATAATATACTACAAACCCATATGTACCGTCTGGTAGAGTCAACACTGGTGTCGTAGTCAATCTCAATTTCAACTCTTGGAAGCTCCTTTCACAAGCATCTGACCATTAGAACTTAATTGCCTTCTGCGTCAATTTAGTAAATGTAGAGGCAAGAGTAGAAAACCCCTCCACAAACTTTCTGTAATACCCAATAAGCCTAAGAAACTACGAATCTCTATTGGAGTTGTAGTCCTCGGTCAATTCTTCACAGCTATAATTTTCTGAGGATCAACCATAATTTCTTCACTGGAGACGACATGACCCAAGAATGTGACCGATTCAAACCAAAATTCACACTTTGAAAACTTTGCATATAACTTGTGTTGATATAGGATTTGTAGAACTACCCTAAGATGATTAGCATGGTCCTCTTGACTCCACGAATAAACAAGAATATCGTCAATGAACACTATCACAAAGGAGTCGAGGAAAGATTTGAAGACCCGATTCATAAGATCCATGAAAGATGCGGGGACATTTGTTAGCCTGAAAGACATTACCAAAAACTTCAAAGTGCCCATACCGGGTCCTGAAAGCTATTTTCGGAATATCATGCTCCCTAATCTTCAATTGGTGATACCCGGACCGTAAATCAATTTTGGAAAAGTACTTAGCATCTTGCAATTGGTCAAATAAGTCATCTATCCATGGCAGTGGGTACTTATTCTTGATCGTGACCTTGTTGAGCTATCAATAGTCAATACACATTCTCAGTGACCCATCTTTCTTCCTTACAAAAAGGACCGGTGCTCCCCAAGGTGACACACTCGGTCGGATGAAACCCTTTTCTAACAAATCCTTCAGCTGCGCCTTTAGTTCCTTCAATTCTGCCGGTGTCATTCTATAGTGGGGAATAGAAATAGGATACATGTCTGGCATCACATCAATCCCAAAATCAATCTCCCTATCTAGTGGGATCCCAGGGAGTTCATTCGGAAAGACTCCTAGAAATTCATTCACAACAGACACAGACTCAAGTGTAGGTGCCTCAGTATCGGTATCCGTAACCCAGACCAAATGGTAAATACGCCCCTTGTTGATCATTTTTGTGTCCTTAAGGTAAGAAATAAACCTACCCTTCGGTACTACACCATCACCCTTCCACTTAATAACTGGTTCATTTGGAAATTCGAACCTAACAGTCTTGTTTCGGCAATCAAGCTTGGAAAAACAAGAATAAAACCAGCCCATCCTTATTATTACATCAAAATCGACCATTCCCAATTCAATGAGATCAGCCATGGTATCCCGACCACGCAACATGACAACACAATCCTTATAAACCCACGCGGCCAAAATAGACTCGCCGACCGGAGTAGATACAAAGAACGGCTCATGAAGCTGTTTCGGTTCTATCCCGAATTCCATAGCAACATAAGGAGTGACATATGACAAAGTGGAACCTGGATCAATAAGAGCATACACATCATGAGATTGAACAATCAATATACTTGTGACAACATCTGGAGAATACTCTGATTTCTGGCGACCTCTCATAGCATAGAAATGGTCGGATCCTCCCGAACTCTGTGCTCTACCCCTAGTTGCACCATGCCCTACGGGTGTTGGACTGACTCGAGCTGGAGGAGATGTTGCAGATGTAGTAGCTGCAGAACTGGCTGGCTGTGACGTGCCCCTGCCTGCACCCTGACGGGACAAGCGACAATCCCTCTGAATGTGACCCCTCAATCCGCACCCATAGCATATGGGTAAGTCCATATAGCATATTCCTATGTGCATCTTTCAACACCTAGGGCATGGGGGCCTTCGCTGCTGCTAGAATCTACGACCATGTCGACCCTGCTGGTAGGAGCCCCTGATGCCCTGACTAGTCCTGAAACGGCTCCACTGCTGTTGATCGGGCCCTGATGGCGGTACACTTACCGATGATTGAGCAGAGGAATGAGATGGCCCTGATGACCCTCCCCTGAATGCTGACCTGCTGCCACCAGAAGAACCACCAAAGTTTCCCGCAGATCGGGCCTTATTACTACCCTTTCACTCCATTCTGTTCCTCAATTTGTGGGTTTATGTGGCTTGATCGAATGCCACTATCTTCCCATAGATCATATCAGAATTCAAGGCAGCTGTAGCGGCCTCATTAATTACGAAGGGACTAAGTCCCTGCACAAACCGGTGCACTCTAGCCTCCATAGTGGGAAACATGTAAATATCATACTTGGACAAGTGGGAGAATATCATATGGTACTCCCACAACATCAGGCTACCTTGCCTCGGGCTCTTAAATTCAGCGGCACGAGCTGCCTTAGTCTCGGCAGGCAAGAAATGATCCATAATGGCATCGACAAACTCACCCTACCTCGCCAGAGGGCTCCCCTCCTCACTGGACTCCTCCCATAACTCAAACCAAGAATATGCCACCTCTTTCAAGCGATAGGAGGCTAACTCCACTGCCTCTGTCTCAGTAGCACGCATAACTTGGAGAGTCTTGTGCATCTCATCAATGAAGTCCTGGGAGTCCTCATTTGCGTTAGTACCCATGAATACTAGAGGATCTAACTGGAGAAACCTACCTTGGAACTAGTAGAATCCCTTGGCTGACTAGAAGAAGTGGGTGCAATATTTGATCTCTGGGCCTGGGAAGCCACTATTTGAGCCAACATCTGTGTGGCTCCCCTAAGATCCCCATCAGAAACACCAGAATCGGAAGCTGGAGTTGGAGGTGGAATTAGTATATCGGTTGGAGGGACCGTTGCACCCTCAGTAGGTGTAGGCACAGGTGCGGTCTGATCAGTTGTATTAGAATCAGGCAGTATAGTAACTGGAGGAATATTCTCACTCCTTGGGTTCTCACCCGCATCATTAAATATAAAATCAACTGCCACTCCTGGGTTGACATTGGCTCTTTGGCCAGTTCTTGCCTTCTTCTTAGGCGCCAAATACTGAAAGTTAGAGAAAAACACGAGTTAAAGGAGGAACAATCTTACAATCAACTTTATCGCATGATCGAGAAAATGAAAGAAGGGTATTAATCCTAAATGCCCAAGTAGCATCCTAATTATAGATGTGGTCAACAACATACCGATAAGAAGGACTCTATTAGATACGGCTCCGAGACATCCTAGGACACTTTAAGATCTTAGGCTCTAATACCAAGTTTGTCACGCCCCGAACTCGGGGAGCGCGACCAGTGCTCAACCAAGTGAACCCAGCCGAGAAAGCCTATTAGATTTCCTTCTACCCAAATCCATGCATGAATAAAGAGTATACATATTTTCGTTAATCAGACAATAAGGTGATCCTGTCTGAAATACCAATTTCTTACAATAAGGTGATCGTCTATTTCACAAAGTAGGGTCGGGTTATAAAAACCCAACAATGAAGATCCGGAATAGGATATGCGGTTGCATATGCAATTGCAAAATAGATATACGGTCTGCATATCGGCCGCACAATTTGTGCCCAAAAATTGATGTTGTCTGCCTCGGTCTGCGATGGTTATGCGGCTCGCATACCTATTTTGCGGTCGCATAATGCACCGCAGAATTGGTCTTCAATAGCATAATGTACCGCAGACTTCCTCCAAATCTTGCCCCTCATCTGCTTCACTTTACAGCCATGATGCGGTCCGCAGAGTGATTCTGTGACCGCATAGTGTGCCACAGAAATGCCCTCTTCTGCCGAAAAGTTTCCTTTACTTCCCAGTGCCTTACAGAGACTTTCAGGATATGTTTCCTACAGACCTACCGGGCATGCCACCCGACAGGGATATTAACTTTGGTATTGACTTGGTGCCTGACACTCAGCCCATTTTTATTCCTTCGTATCGTATGACACCGGCTGAGTTGAAAGAATTAAAAGAACAGCTTTAGGAACTACTTGATAAGGGATTTATTAAGCCTAGTGTGTCACCTTGGGGTGCAGCAGTTCTGTTTGAGAAGAAGAAGGATGGCACTATGCGGATGTGCATCGACTATAGGCAGTTGAAAAAAGTTACAATCAAGAACAAGTATCATTTGCTGCGCATTGATGATCTATTTGACCAGCTTCAGGGAGCGAGGGTGTTCTCTAAGATCAATTTGAGGTCTGGGTATCACCAGTTCAAGATTCGGGACTCGGATATTCTGAAGACGGCATTCAGGAACCGCTATGGTCACTATGAGTTCCTTGTGATGTCTTTCGGGCTGACTAATGCCCCAACAGCATTCATGCATCTGATGAATAATGTATTTAAGCTATATATTGATTCGTTTGTCATAGTATTCATTGATGATATCCTGGTGTACTCACGTAGCTAGGAGGAGCATTCTCAACATATGAGGATTGTATTACAGCGACTGAGGGAGGAGAAGCTTTATGCCAAGTTCTCCAAGTGTGAGTTTTGGCTTAGTTAGGTAGCATTCTTGGGGAACGTGGTGTACAGTGAGGGGATTAAGGTAGATCCAAAGAAGAAAGAGGCAGTTAAGAGTTAGCCCAGACCGTCCTCAACTATTGAGATACGGAGCTTTCTCGGCTTGGCCGGTTAATATTCGTCGCTTCGTGGAGGGTTTCTCGTCTATTGCATCGCCTTTGACCAAATTGACCTATAAGGATGCTCCTTTAATGTGGTCGGATGAGTGTGAGGAGAGCTTTCAGAAGCTCAAGACTTTCTTGACCACAACTCTAGTTCTAGTTTTGCCTTCAGCGTCAAGCTCATACACAGTGTATTGTGATGCTTCTCGGATTGGTATTGGGTGTGTCTTGATGCAGGGGGTAGAGTAATTGCTTATGTTTTGCTTCAGTTAAAGCCCCATGAGAAGAACTACCATGTTCATGATTTGGGGTTAGCTGCCATTGTTCATGCATTAAAGATTTGGAGGCACTATCTCTATGGTGTGTCTTGTGAGGTATTTACAGATCATCAGAGTCTCCAGCACTTGCTCAAATAAAAGGATCTAAACTTGAGACAGCGGAGATGGTTAGAGCTGCTAAAGAACTATGATATGACTATTATGTATCATCTCGAGAAGGCCAATGTGGTGGTTGATGCCTTGAGTAGAAAGGAGGTGAGTACGGGTAGCCTTGCATTCATTCCTGTTGGTGATAGACCTCTTGTAGTTGATGTTCAGGCCTTGACCAACCAGTTTGTGAGATTAGATATTTTGGAGCCCAGTCGGGTTCTAGCTTGTGTTGTTTCTCGGTCTTCCTTATATAATCGCATCAGAGAGCACCAGTATGATGATCCCTATTTGCTTATCCTTAAGGACACAGTTCAGTACGGTGATGCCAATGATGTTACTATTGGGGACGATGGGCTGTTGAGGATGCAGGGTCGGATTTGTGTGCCTAATGTAGATGGACTACGTGAGTTGATTCTTGAGGAGACCCACAGTTTGCGGTATTCCATTTATCCGGGTGCCACGAAGATGTACCAGGACTTGAGGCAGCACTGTTGGTAGAGGAGAATGAACAAGGATATAGTGGGGTTCGTACCTCGTGCCTTAACTATCAACAGGTGAAGTATGAGCATCAGAGGCCGGGCGGATTACTTCAGAGGCTTGAGATTCCGGAGTGGAAATGGGAGTGTATCACCATGGATTTTGTAGTTGGGCTCCCATGGACTTCGAGGAAGTTTGATGCTATTTGGGTGATTGTGGATCGGCTGACCAAGTCCGTGCACTTTATTCCAGTTGGGACTACTTATTCTTCAGAGCGGTTGGCTGAGATCTACATCCGTGAGATTGTTTGCCTTCATGGTGTGCCGGTGTCCATCATTTTAGATCGGGGCACACAATTTACATCGTAGTTTTGGAGAGTAGTGAAGCGAGAGTTACACACAGGTTGAGTTGAGTACCGCATTCCACCCTCAGACGGACGGGTAGTCCGAGTGCACTATTCAGATATTGGAGGATATGTTACGCTCTTGTGTCATAGATTTTGGGGTTCATGGGATCAGTTTCTGCCGCTCGCAGGGTTTGCCTACAACAACAACTACCAATCGAGCATTCAGATGGCTCCATATGACGCTTTGTATAGGAGACGTTGTCGGTCTTCGGTGGGTTTGTTTGAGCCGGGTGAGGCTAGACTATTGGGTACTGACTTGATTCGGGATGCTTTAGACAGGTTAAATGATTCAAGATCGACTTCGCACGGTGCAGTCTAGACAGAAGAGTTACGCCGATCGGAAGGTTTGTGATGTTGCTTACATGGTTGGGGAGAAGGTACTGCTCCAGGTTTCACCCATTAAGGGTAATATAAGGTTCGGGAAGAAGGGCAAGTTGAGCCCTCGGTATATTGGGCCGTTTGAGATGCTTCAGAGGATTGGAGATGTGGCTTAAAAACTTTCTACGCTACGGAATTATGTCGGCGATCCGTCTCATGCTTTTGATTTTAGCACGGTTCTGTTGGATGGTGAATTGACTTATGACGTGAAGCCGGTGGCCATTTTGGGTCGGAAGGTTCGAAAGTTTATGTCAAAGTACATAGCTTCAGTGAAGGTGTAGTGCAGAGGTCAGCCAGTTAAGAAGGCTACTTGGGAGACCGAGTTAGAGATGCGGAGCATATATCCATATCTATTTGAGACTCCGGGTATGTTTCTAGACCCGTTCAAGGACGAACGTCTGTTTAAGAGAGGGTGGATGTAACGATCCGGCCGATCATTTTGGGAGTTGTAGTCCCATCCCCCCATTTACTACTCATTTTATGCTTAATAGTTAATATGTGACTTGTCAGGGTAGTTGGTTCGGTTCCGGGGATGTTTCGGAATGAGTTGAGACACTTAGTTTCAAGGTTGGGAGCTTAAGTTGAAAAGGTTGACTGGGTGTTGACTTATGTGTAAATGGCTGCGAAATAGAGTTTTGGTAGTTCTGATAGCTCTATAGGGTGATTTTGGACATAGGAGTGTGGCCGGATATTGATTTGGAAGCCCGTAGTTGATTTAGGCTTGAAATGGTGAAAGTTGAAAAACTAGAAGTTTTGGAAATTTAGAAGTTTGACCGAGAGTTGACTTGGGTTACCGGGCTCGGATTGGGGTTCCGGGAGTGGGAGTAGGTCCGTTGTGTCATCTATGACTTGTGTGCAAAATTTGAGGTCAATCGAATATAATTTGATAGGTTTTGACATCGAATGTAGAAGTTGGAAATTCGTAGTTTTCATTAGGCTTGAATTAGGGCGTGATTCGTATTTTTGATGTTGTTTGATGTGATTTGAGGGCTTGACTAAGTTCGTATCATGTTTTAGGACATGTTGGTATGTTGGGATGGGGTCCCGGGGACCTCGGGTGTGTTCGTGTGAGTTTTGAACAAGTTTGGGCATTTCAGCACTTTGATGATGTTCTAAAGCGAGTCAAGTGCGGAGGGCCAATTTTGGAGTGAGGAGGCAAAGCCTCGTGTGTGGCCGCAAACTCCCAGAGTACGGGGGCATAGGAAAATGTGCGGACCGCAAAAGGGGGAAATCTGCAGGTTGATGGTCTGACTTCGGGAGCTTATATCGTTTAATTTATAAGGAATTTGGAGATGATCCAAAAATGAAAGTTGTATCACTTTGAGTCTAGTTTCCAGAAAATGAAACCATTCATCATTTGGACATTTGTATTAAATGTTATGGCTAATGTACTGAAGCCTGGTAGTCCCTGCTGAAGTGCGATCGCACAATTTGTATCGCCGCCGCGGAACTTGGAATGTGCGGACCACACAAAAAATATATGGTCAGCACTTTGGGAGATCAGATGTGGTACTATATAAAGGAGGGTTTCATCTCATTGTTTCATTGATGAACCTAAAGAGCTCGGTTTGTGACGATGTTTACTGGGTTTTTCAAGAAATTGATTGGGGTAAGTGATTCCAACTCGGATTTGGTTAAATAACATGAATATATCCTTGATTTCATCATTTAATTAGTGATTTGGGTTGAAAATTTAGGGAAAATCGAGAAAACTTCTTAGGTAGAATTTTGGGGATTTGAGCGAGATTTTGGTATCGGATTTGAGTAATTTTAGTATGGTTGGACTCGTGGTTGAGTCAGTGTTCGAATTTTAGAACTTTCACCGGATTTCGAGACGTGGACCCGGGGGTTGACTTTTGAGTTGACTTTTTGACTTTTGATGAAGAACATAGAATTTTCTTGTGGGATTGATTCGTTTATCTCGTGTTGATTTTATCGAATTGTTTGTGGCTATATTCGAGGCATTTGGAGGCCGATTCACGAGGCAAGGGCTTATTGGAGTAGAGATTTGCACAGTTTGAGGTAAGTAACCCTTTTAAACTTGGTTCTGAGGCTATGAAACCCCGAATTACGTGTTATGTGATTGGTGTTGAGGTGACGCACATGCTAGGTGACGGGCGTGTAGGTGTGCACCGTAAGAATTATGACTTGGTCGATTTCATGGAACTGCATAGTTGATTAATCTTGTTCGTACCCGTATTTTTACCATGTGTCAAAGAAATTGAGTTGCCAATCATGTTAGAAATCCTACTTAGGCTACGTGTTGATATTATTGGGACCCACAGAGGTTGTGTTACTTGTTAAAATATTTGTTTACTTTTCCATTTTATATTCACACTCAGCTATTATTTAAATATCCAATCTCAGTCTTTGTTGTCCTTATTGATACATCGTATCCTCGCCGTTTGGGCTGATTATCCCGATATTTGTGAGCCTGAGAGACTGGAGAGAATGATTACTGAGTGATACTGAGGGCATATTGTGAGTGATATTTATGGGATCGGGTTGCACGCCGTAGAAGGCTTTATTGATTCATGCCAGGATTTGGCTTATTATAGCGCTTGGGTTGGATCGGCCCCTCCAGAGTCTGCACATCCACAGTGGGCGCAGTTTCTAGCAATTATTTACACTTGAGCTAGATCTGCCCTGGTTTATTTACATTATGGCTGGATCTGCCCTGGTTTATTTGCATTTGGGCTGGATCTACCCTAGGCTATGTTGAGTTTTATTGCAAAACCTGAAAGCATGTCTAAAATGTTGTACCACTACCTGTAGATTATAAATTTCTAAATTATCACTGTCTTATTTTTCGTGAAATTCCGTACTGTTAATTATGTATGTGAGCTGAATGTTCAAGCCTGTCACTACTTTCAGTCCAAAAGTTAGATTTGTTACTTATTGAGTTTGCTGTACTCATGCTACACCATGCACCTCGTGTGCAGATCCAGGTGTTTTCGGTCATGGCGGTTGTTGATTCACAGAGTGCAGACATTCGGAGATCATCGAGGTAGCTCCTTTGGCATCCGCAGACCTTGACTCTCATCCCCTATATTTCAGTTTATTTATTTGGTTTCAGTTTTTCTTAGACTGTATTTCAGATTTGTGTTGTATAGATGTTCATGTACTCAGTGACACCGTGGTTTTGCGAACTTCCGTATTGAGATATGATCTTTTATCCAGTTTATGAGAGTTTTAATTATTTAAACTTGTTCTACTCATTTTTCATTTGAAAGTGTTGGTAATATTTGGGTTGTCAGCTTGCCTAATACCATGTTAGGTGCCATCAAGACAAGTTATGTTTTGGGTCGTGACATCGGGGCTGGGCCCCACCACTTTGAACTACATCTCTGTGACGACCTCTAGCTGGTTGGCATCCACCTCTAACAGCCCGACTTGCCCCTGGTCGGCTAAGGGGCGATGGAGCAACCGATGCCGGAACCATGGCACAAGAACTCTATTGTGGCATGCCGCCTAATAACCTCAGACATGACCTCCTGATGTGCCCAATTCCACCACACTCAAAACACCTATCGATCGGAGGTGCACTGATAGGAGCTAATGGTGAACTGTAGGTTGGCTGCCCAAAATTAGGCACATAAGGACCACGACCCCCAGAAGCACTATGAGATGCCTGAAACGCTGAATGAAATGGTCTAGGAGGATGGCCTCTACAAAAAGCACCCCTCCCTCCAGATGAGGCACTGTTGAAACTACCGAAATAACGGGGCCTCTTATCTAACACTAGCCCCCTCTCCTGAGCACGAGCCGACTCGATCCGTCTGGCAATATCAACGGCTGTCTGGAAGGAAATATCACTCCTTATCTCTTTGTCTATCTAAAACCTGAGATTGTAAGTGAGCCCATCAATAAATCTCCTCACTCACTCCTTCTCAGTAGGAAGCAAGATAGTGGCATGGAGAGTTAAGTCTACTAATTGAGTCTCGTACTAGGTGACAGTCATACCACACTACTGAAGTCACTCAAACTGCCTGTGATGCTCCTTTCTTAAGGTGATAGGGACGAACTTCTCTAGAAAGAGTTGTGAGAACTTGTCCTAGATAAGTGCTGGCGACCCAGCTGGTCTAGTCAACATATAATCCCTCCACCATCTCCGAGCGGAACCAATCATCTGAAATGCGGCAAAATCGACCCCATTGGTCTCCACTATACCCATGTTCTACCGTACCTCATGGCAATGGTCCAGAAAATCTTGTGGGTCCTCACAAGGTGCGCCACTGAAATGAACAAGAAAGAGCTTGGTGAACTTATCCAACCTCAACATAGCCTTAGAAGATAAAGCGGGCCTCTTACCGGCCTGTGCCGCAACAACCACTAAATTACCCAAACTGGTGGGGCTACTGGAGTCTGAAATTGGGGAGCCACCTGCTCCGGAGTGTGAGTAGTGGGAGTCTGTGCTCCTCCCCCCAGTCCGAGAGATGGTTGGCACCACCGGAAAGGTACCGGTTTGGGCCATACTCTCCATAAGGCCCACCAAACGGACTAGAGAGTCCTGAAGCACTGGTGTGGCTATGAACCCCTCCGGGACCTGAGCTGGTCCAACAGGTACAGTATGA
Source organism: Nicotiana otophora (assembly GCA_000715115.1). Taxonomy (NCBI): domain Eukaryota; kingdom Viridiplantae; phylum Streptophyta; class Magnoliopsida; order Solanales; family Solanaceae; genus Nicotiana; species Nicotiana otophora. The sequence goes on from AWOL01S0031538.1 coordinate 69,460, forward strand.
GCTGGGACCTCCTCATCAAAATCTACCCGAGGCTCCACTGTTGGTGCTGCTGCTCGAGCTCTAGGCTGAGCTCTGCCTTTGCCTCGGCCTCTGGCTCGGCCTCGACCTCTGCCCCTAGTCGTAGCTGCCACATGTGGCTTCGGCTCCTATTTGGCGGTAGATGCAGTGCGTGTTCTCACCATCTGCGAGAGAACAAGAATAGAAGGGATCAATCATCAATCATAGAAATAAATCGCACTACAGAGTAAGAAAGAAGTGACATTGTTTTTCCTAAACTCCATAGCCTCTAGAAGATAAGTACAGACATCGCCGTACCGGTCCTCCAGACTCTACTAAGCTTGCTTGTGACTAGTGAGACCTAGGCAACCTAGTGCTCTGATGCCAACTTGTCACGATCCAGAAATCCCACCCTCGGGACCGTGATGGTGCCTAATATTTCACTTGCTAGGCAAGCCAATGTTAGAATAGTTTATCCATTTTTTTAACAGTTCAAATTAAGTAATAATAAAGAAACCCAAATAACTGAAATAAATTCAACTAAAGTGCGGAAAACTATAACAACTGAAATATCAAGTACAGCCCCGAATCTGGTATCACAAGTGTACGAGCTACTAGAATACTACAGATAAAGGTCTCAATAAAAGTAAAGTTATCTGAAAGAAAAATACACAGCTAAGATAAAATAGGAGGGGACTTCGGGGCTACGAATGCCGAGAAACTCTACCCAAGTCTCGCCACTGATAGTCAACCCGAGCAATCTACTGACCGCCCCTGGGACCAACTCCAAAATTGGCACAAGAAGTGCAGAGTGTTGTATGAGTACAACCAACCCCATGTACTCTGTAAGTGTCGAGCCTAACCTTGATGAAATAGTGACGAGGCTAAGGCGGGTCACTTATAATATAACTTGTACGCAATATAAAATAATGACAAGAAAGGAAAATACAAATATGAAATAAGGCAGTTAACTCATGAAAATAACTCAATCTTCGAAGAAAAACCAGTAAAGGCCAGAAATAGCAATCCCTGGAGTCCCGTATAAAGATACCAAAGCCAACACAACACAATAAGGAATAAAGAACACATAAATTATTGCGGTGCGCAATTCGATCCCACTGTACAACACTATCCTCCCTTATTCCACCATATAAATATCAATAATGATAAATGAATATATGTTGCGGCGCGCAACCCGATCCCACCATATAATCAACATCAATATCATAATTCACCCTTATTTCACCATCTCAATCCACCCTTATTTCACCTATTGCGGTGCGCAACCCTATCCTACTGAATCAATATAAAATCACTCTTATTTCACCTGTTGCAGCGCGATCCCACCATATCAATATAAATAAATCAATAACTGCAATCAATTTAACAACTCGAATCACAAGAATCTCTACAATTAACGAATATGAAGCAGAACCAGAAAGGAAATCTTGTGCCAAATTGAGCATTCACTATAATTGATATTAAGCAGTAAGACAAGTCAAGTAAATGATAACTAAAGGGTACAAGTAAGTCAATTAAGGCAAGTAGCAATTAATCATGGAAGCAAGGGAGAATCTAACATTTTTAACACTAGAATAATAAATGACAAGTGGAAAATAAAGGCATGGGAAGCTTTAAATCATGTAACACTTAAGACATGGAATGAAATAAATAATGAAATACGGAAAAGCAGGGAACAAGTATTTTGGCGGTGTATATACACTTGCCACCTTGCATATATGCCGCTACTCATGAAATTCACATAGCACATAGCGTCAAGGGTTCCTAATTCCCTCAAGTCAAGGTTAGACCCAACACCTACCTCACTCCTCAATCGAATAAAAATTCAATCACGGCCTTGCCTTTCGAACAAACCTCCAAACAAACCAAATCTAGCAAATTATTGACCAAATGATTCAAATTAAGCTTCAGAATCTACTAACGAATGAAAGAGGTTCAATTTAGATCATTATTGAAAAAGTCAACAAAAGTCAACCCTAAGCTCGCTAGGTCAAAACCCGAGGTTCGGACCAAAACTTCACCCCCGAGCCTAGTTATGCAATTCAATTCGCAATTCGGCCTTAATTCGAAGTCTAAATCCTAATTGTACAAAAAACTCCCAAATTTCTGTCATGAAAATCCTAGATTTGATGTTGAAATCTTATGAAATATAATGGGTAATTGAAAGAAAGTAGATTATAGTCACTTACCAATGAATTTAGGAGAAAGAGCTCTTGGGAAATTTGTCTCTAAGGTGTTTAGGGTTGAGAATTTGAAAGAATGATCTCGTCTTTCTCAGCTTTTGAGCAGGTGCACATATCGCAATTACGACCTGGGGTTCGCAATTGCGAACCCCACAAATGCGAAAAAGGTTTCACACCTTTATTGCCATCGCAAATATGAACATGGTACTATCGCAAATGCGAGAACCCGAGTACCAGCCCATGCTCGCAAATGCGAAGTGTCCTTCGCAAAATCGAGGCTCGCATTTGCGAGTCAGACCTCGCATTTGCGAAGTCTGCAGTCCAACACCAAATGAAACTTGCACCAACTATGAATCTATGTCCAAAACCACTCTATAGCCTATCCATAGCTCACTCGAGCCCTCGGGGCTCCAAACCAAACATGCACACAATTCCAAAAATATCATACAAACTTGCTCGCTCAATCAAAACAACAAAATAACACCTAGAACTACGAATCAGACACCAAAACATATAAAATTTTCTATGAAACTTAATAACTTTCAATTTTTCAACCGGACGTCCGAATCACGTCAAATCAATTTTGTTTTGCACCAAATTTAGCAGACAAGTCATAAATACAGTAATGAACCTATACCAAGTTCCAGAACCAAAATTCAGACCCAGTAGCAACAAAGTCAAACTTCGATCAAACTTATTAATTCTTTAAACCTTTAATCTTCTAGTTTTCAATAAATTGCAATATTTCGAGCTAGGGACTTCTGAATTATATTCCGAGTATACGCCCAAGTCCCAAATAACGATACATACCCACCGGGATTGTCAAAATACTGATTTGGGTCCGTTTGCTCAAAACGTTTACCAAAGTTAACTCAAACAAGTTTTAAGGCACGATTTCATATTTTCATCAATTTTTTCCATAAAAACTTTCAGGAAAATGACACGGATTGTGCACACCAATCGAGGAAAGTTAAACGGATCTATTCAGGATTTCAAAACATAGAATTAAGGGTTAAAGCTACAAATGACCTATCTGGTCATCACATGTGCCTTCCCCAATGAATGCATTAAAATCAACTGCATCGGAACAGCTAGTCCGATTCAAATGGCAGTCGATAAAGACTTATCAAATCTGTTTATGGCTGTCACTTTACCAAAAAGTGAAGATGATAGTTCATCAAGCCAAACAAGATGAAGACTACCTAGAACTTTAGTACAATGAGAAGTATTGAAAAAGAAAAGCATAATCTCTAATAAGAAAAAAATGAGAAAATCGAAGATATAGTTAAACAAACATTAGAAAACTTCTTCGAAGAAAAGGAAAAAGCAAGACAAATATATGATAAAAAATCCCAGTCCAAAAGTATCTCCAAAAAAAAGCTCAGGAGAAGACGATAATCTAAATTATCAAGATGCTCAAGACCCAAATGATGATTCAGGAATGAGTTTCGACTCAATAGCCTTACACAATATTGACGCGTAAAGCAGACCCCAATCATAATAGCCAAAAAGAAAAGAAGATCGGAAAAGACAAAGAAAAGGATGAAAAGTAGTTGGGAATCAAAAGACTCAGCACAATAATGCAATGAAAAGACATTTTATACATAATGCAATAGAAAGACATCTCCTACAGTAACTCGAGGACAATAATGCAAGACCTACAGCAACCCAAAGACAATAATGCAAGACATATTCTGAAAACTTCAGAATATGTAAGATAGAAGAAATTTCAAGAATTAGTTTCCTGTTTTAAAAAGTCTTTGGGGGTGTTCCTGAAAGGGAAACCTCTCTCTGTCTTTAGTCATGTAAGTCGTTATATTTCAAACTATATTTTTGTACTACTCCCTTATTTGTATATAATATTAAGAGTTATTATTTCTTGCATGTATATTCAATGCTTTTTATTTGTAAATTCATCTTTAAACTAAAATCATTACTCTTAGTATATGGTTAGTCCCCTAACTCCTTAATAACAACGATGGATTAACATGTAAATTCCTAGGTATTGAGGCCTGAAAAGATGTCCACATTATAAAAGGGCGAGATATCGGCCATAACTGGGGTGTAGTTAAAGAAGTAGTTATTAAGAACATGGGCTAAGGGAAAGAGATGAACAGAGTGTGTGTGTCTCTGTGTGTGTGTGTGTATGTATATATATATATATATATATATATATATATATATATATATATATAATGTGACGATCCGATTGGTCATTTTGAGAGTTGTAGCCCTGTTCCCCCATTTACTGCTCATTGTATGCTTTATAGCTGCTATGTGACCTGTCGGTCTAGTTGGATTAAGTCCGGAGAGGTTTCAGAATGAATTGAGACACTTAGTCTCAAGGTAAAAATCTTAAGTTGAAAAGGTTGACCGGATATGGACTTATGTGTAGACGACTCCGGAATGGAGTTTTGATGGTTCTGTTAGCTCCGTTGGGTGATTTTAGACTTAGGAGCGTGTCCGGATTGTGATTTGGAAGTCTATAGTTGAATTAGGCTTGAAATTGCAAAAGTTAGGAATTTATAAGTTTGACCGAGAATGGACTTTGTTGTTACCGGGCTCGGATTGGAGTTCCGGGAGTTGGAGTAGGTACGTGGCATCATTTGTGACTTGTGTGCAAAATTTGAGGTCAATCGGACATGATTTGATAGGTTTCAGCATCATTTATAGAAGTTGGAATTTCCTTAGTTTTAATAGGCTTGAATTGGGGTGCGATTCGTGTTTTTGATATGATTTCAGGGATCGACTAAATTCGTATCGTGATTTAGGACTTTTTGGTATAATTAGGTGAGGTCCCGAGCGCTTCGGTTGGAGTTCGGATGGTTAACGTATCGAATTTGGAGTTTGGATGATTGTTGAAGCTGGAAGTCTGCTAATGTAATCGCACCTATGGAGCTTTGATCGCAGGTGGGAGCTGTGTTGCACAGACGCAGCGAAGAGTGGAGCTGGGTAGTGCTCGCAGGTGCGAAGAGATTGACCGCATATGCAGAGTCACAGGTGCAAAGAATTGAGCGCAGAAGCGGAAATGGAGATGGGGGTTGGGTCCGCAGAAGCGGTCGTATGGCTCGCAGAAGCGAGTTCGCTGTTATGGTCCGCAGGAGCGGAGGGAACCACAGAAGTGGGATAAGTTGTCGCATGTGCGAGGAGGCTATGGATTTTTCAATAATTTATTCAATAATTATTCCCCATTAATATTTCCCAATTCAATAACTTGTGGTCTAATTTATTCAATAATTTTGTTTCCCCATTAATATTTTCGCCTAGATTGTGTGATTTTAAGGTGTAATTTGGGGGTTTGAGGCTATGAATTTGGAAAGTTTAATTTGGGAATTTTAGTGGCGATTTGATGTCGGATTTGGGTAAATTTGGTATAGTTAGACTCGTAGTTGAATGAATGTTCGGATTTTGTGACTTTTATTGGATTCCAAGACTTGGGCCCAGGGGCAGCTTTTAAGTCGACCTTTTGATTTTTGATTAATAGCTTAGTTTTTACTTATGGAATTAATTCCTTTATACCGTGTTGATTGTATCGAACTGTTTATGGATAGATTAGAGGCATTTGGAGGCCGATTTGCGAGGGAAGGGTGTGTTAGAGTAGAGATTTGCGCGGTTTGAGGTAAGTAACACTTCTAAACTTGGTTCTGAGGGTATAAATCCCTGAATTACATGTTATATGATTGGTATGGAGGTGACGCACATGCTAGGTGACAGGCGTGTGGGCGTGCACTATAAAACTTGTGACTTAATTGTTCTCGTGGAGTTGCATAATCAAAATCATGTCAGTACCCACATATCCTCCACGTATTAGAAAAGTTGAGCTAAGAATCATGCTAAAATCATGCTTAGGCCAGGTGCCGATATTTTTGGGACCCACAGAGGTCGGGTTGTTGTTGAATTACTTGTTTAATTTATAATTATGTACTCAGTCACATCTATCATCGAATATTATATATCAGTCTCTGTTGCCATTCATTGATACATCATATCATCATGTCGGGCTAATTTTCATGATATTGGGAGCCAGAGAGACTGGAGAGGTTAATGACTAAGTGAGGCCGAGTGCCTGATTTTGAGTGATATTTATGGGATCGGGCTGTACGCCACAGCATATTTTATTGATTTATGCCTGGATCTGGAGTATTATAGTGCTTGGGGTGGATCTGACCCTCTGTAGTCTGTACACCCACAGTGAGCGCAGCTACCATTTATGTTTGGGATGGATCTTCCCTGGGCTGGATTTACCCTATTTACTTGCATTTGGTCTGGATCTGCCCTAGGCTGGATTGGCCCAATACAGTACTGGGTGACTGACTGTCAGTTGATCTTTATATTGAGGGATGGATCTTCCCTGGGCTGGATTGGCCATATACAGTATTGAGTGATTGAGTATTCTGAGAGTGTGAGTTTACAAGACTTCCATTGTAGTACATCCCATACAGTATGTTTTTAGGCATGTAGATATAGAGATGTCACATTTCTCAAATCATTCTGAGTTGATCTAATTTGCTTGTATTGAGTTTATCTGTTGAACTGGAAAGTATGCCTACATTTCTATACTGTTAATTCTATATCGAACTGTACCTGCTGATCTTGTCACTACTTTCAGTCCAATCGTTAGTCTTGTTACTTACTAAGTTGGTTATACTAACACTACACCCTGCACCTCATGTATAGATTTAGGCATTTTCGGGCACGACGGTCGTTGATTACGGAGTCCGATCATTTGGAGATCATCGAGGTAGCTGCTAGGCGTTCGCAGACCTTGAATCTCCTCCCTTATCTTTCATGTTATTTATTTTAATTTTATTTTCTAGGCGGTGTACCAGACTATATCTTTATGTAGATGCTCATGTACTCGGTGACACCCCGATTTTGGGAGAGATTATGTATTGAGTTATGACTTCCTGGGTGTGTTTGGTATAACGGAAAATATTTTCCAAGAAAAGGTTTTCTTGGAAAACAAGTAGTAATCTTACTCATTTTCCGGTGTTTGGTACGCAAATTAAGAAAAATAACTTTTCAAGAGTATTCATAAATAATTTAGATAAAATAAATATGAAGTAATAAATTTTCGAATCAACAACCTTCTGAACCCATAAATTTCATAAACTTCTGAACCGCTAAACTTTCGAACCCGTAAACTCTATAATTTCTAAGCCCGCAAACTTCCAAACACATAAATCTCTAAAATTATAACTTTGGAACTCGTAAAAGTTTGAACCTGTAAACCAAAAAAAATAAAACAAACCAGAACTGAAAATATTTTTTAAAAAGTTTTTTTGTTGGGGGGGGATGTGGGGGTGGGTGGATGGTGCAGAAAAATAAAAAAATAGAAAACAGAAAATTAAAAATACAAAAAAAAATAGTTTTTGCGGGGC